>JAQJVL010004139.1:0-49244 GCA_035578905.1 Stictocephala bisonia
TGTTTCAGTGTCCGACTCTACTAGTGACTACCTGGAGGATGATAGTAAGTAACTAAAATACAATTTATTTATTAAGTTGTCATTTAAGTTTTCAAACATAGTTTAAATGAGATCTTATTAGATGAAACCCTTGCAGTTGGCCAACCGGCAATTTGTGGCCAAATACTTGCCGAGCTGGCCACTACATGGGCAACTCCAAGTGGTCTGAGCAACTATGTAACCAATAGGTTCTCAGTGTTACATTTTAGCAAAGGAAATATATTATAATGTTTCAGGAGTATATTACAGTTTAGGAACCCAAGAGACCAATTTAAGAAAGTCTTGATTGCACATTCAATCAATTTATGACGGTTATATCAATTGGAACACTGTCAATTCATTTCCTGTGTTCACAATGTTCTGCTGGTCTATTTTTTAATTAAGAGTGACCATTAAGGTGCAATACGGCCCCATTGCAAGAGCTAGTAATTGGTTGGCTATTTTAATTATTAGGGGGAGATTGGAACTTGGAGGAGATAGAAGAAGACTCTGGTTGGTGTTTAGGTCTTCCGTCAATCTATGTTGTGAATGTGAGTGTTTGTGTACTTATTTAATGAATATACAGTACAACACGATTAATCCATATTAATGATTGACATATGAGTTCCAAATAAGCAGATTTTGTTTGATTGAGAAATGGCTTACAGCATTAACAATTGAAAATGAAAGACAGAAACACATTGCATAATATATTTAGAAATTCTAAATGAGACTGTGGTACAAATTCATTGTTATGTAAACATAATAAACTACTGTTAATTCATAAGTGATTGAAATTAATTGTAAAACTAAATAATGTACACAAAGAATAGTGAAAATATTGTAACAAAATTAGAATATGTCCAACAGCGTTAATTGCTGTGATTTTTTTACCCATTTCCATGCTGCAAGGTTATGCAGGCAAAAGACTGCAAGCGGCTGTGCATTATCAAATTCTGGTTGCCGTTCCATCCATTTTAAGTAAAACATACTCTTCTTCTTTTATTTGTGCAGTCTCCTCCCCTTAAACACTTTATACTATTTCGTCACCGGAAATAAATTGACATCCTGTGTCCAGTTCATCACACTGCAACCATTCATTCCATCATTTACATCATATTTATTGCAATCCAACTTTTTTTAATAACGCTTTGCATTTCCTCAACCAAAATTTCTATTGTTAAGGAAGTAAAAACCCTTTTATAATTAATTCATAATGTGAACCTGGTAACTTAAGCAACAGTTATCCTATTGCTTATAGAAAGGAACTAATGGGAATATTACTAAAAAAAATAGTCTTCAAGATGCTATTATAACTGTTCTATTGTCAGTTGCTCAGTGTTAACTAAGTTTCGATCATTTTGAAATAGTCCAATTTATTATTAACTTTTTGCATAAATTTTTTCATTCTTTTGATGATTACAATTTGGTTATACATAAAACCTATAATTAAAAACCTGTTTTTATTTGTTTTCAGATCGTAACAATGACTTTGCTGGGGATGTTTCGGATACAGATGTATCAGAGTCTCTGTTGGAATTTGTGCCTTATGAATCAGTAAAATGTATTATGGAAAACACATCAAGTAAGTCTAACATGTCTTTTTTATGTAAATGTCTTAACATGTAAGTTTGATTGACTTTTCCTCAGATCTTTCCTAAAACTTAATATATCTTTTTTTATATTAGTTGTTACCGGGATTATAGTGATATAGATTTTGTAACAGGTCCACCAAATTGATGAATAAATTAATTAAACTAAATAAATAATAAATTGTTTTAATGGGGAAAGGGATATATTTAATTAAAATAAATAACAAACATTCAGATAATATCCGAAAATCTTTGTAAGTAAAGAACTAGTCAGCTAGGAAAGTTGAGACATCGTGACATATGTTTTCAAGGAATTGAACAAACAACATTCTTTCATTGTCGCCAGGAAGGGTGGAGCATATTTATTGTCGTTCTGAATTCCCAGTAGGTGAGTCCATTTAGTAAACAAGGAGGGGAGTCACGATGTAACAAAACAAATAGAAGAGTCCAAAGGACTTGGTTAGTTCAAAAGCCAGTCACCAGGTGCAGCATCTACTGGGGACGAATCATTTGGAATAAAGAAAATTGAAAACACTATGGACAAGGAGACACGCGATAGGCTGACGGTATGAAGGAGAGGGAGAACCACGTTCGTATCTGAAACGAACTGGCAACTGACGCCACCGGCCATGTCTCGGTCACTTATTCACGGTCACATGTAAGAGTAACACTGAGGGTGTCCGCTGGGCTCCAACTTTTAGTACAAATTGTTTAAAAGTTTTCAATTTAACTATTTAACTTGTTATTTTTCAATTTTCTGAAAATAATGTAAAGTTAAACGTAGAGATTTTAATTACAATAGTAGTGAAATTATTAGTATCAGTTTAGTTGATAAAATAGAAGAGGCTACCATGCGGTCCAACAAACGACAAATATTACAGATAAGTTTAGTTATAAGTCTTGTTTAAATAATGTTTCAAAAAATTGTTTTTTAGACAATTAATCAAAGCTCAATTTTCATGTAATAACAAAAGTTGTCAGAAAGTAAAGTACAATAACTTTAAAAAATAATGTTAATAAACTAATTTTGTAAAGCAAGTCTTGATTTATTGTATTATACAGCTCCACCAATTTACCCATTAATACGACCCTGAGACCATTTAAGAACACAATTTTAATTTGAATAATTTTTGATCAAATTAATTATGAATTTTAAATTAATGTAACCTCACACAAAGAGAGAACGTTACAATTTTCTTGATCCCATCTTGTATCTACAAAATACAACCAACCCAGAGTGATTAAGCTCGAGTTTCAACTACATTAATTTATCAAGGTTATTCCACCAATATAATTGAAATAAAAATAACATAAATTATATCAAATACAATCAACCTTAGATATATCTAACAAATTTTTAAAGAATAATTTTTTGACTTATATACCAGTGTATATACATAAAATCAAAGATAAATATAATAAAGTACCCTTTATTCATTTTTTTTTTTATAAAAAATATATGACTAGTTTCCAAAATTTATTTTAGGTTATATTATTTATCTGAAGATGGCCTAAGAGCCGAAACTAGTCATATATTTTTTATAAAAAAAAAATGAATAAAGGGTACTTTATTATATTTATCTTTGATTTTATTAAAATAGTAGCCCTAATGTGAACTAATTTATACATGTATATACATAAGTTGAAAAACATCATTTTAGTTATAAATCTGAGCAGCTGGAAGAGTTGGGTAAGGAAGACTAACAGCTGTTACTCAACTCTCACTCGCAGTTATTCTAGTGGCTCAACATGCATTCCAATTTCTGACACACAATAAGGATGTCTACACAAAGCAGAAACGGAAACGAATGATACCAGCTGATTGAATATAATCCTGACATATTTAAACAGCTGTTAAACATTTTAAAATATTGCTCAAACAAGTTATATCTAAATTACAAAAACATATGTCAAGTGTCCAACAGAGTTGGACATCCGAGTGCATAGGGAAATCCTTGCCAGCTATCACAGTTGGACAGCCGATCCCAGGGGACAACGCAACTAAAACTTATCCGATCTGAGCGCGAACCAGAGTTGGACATTCGATCTCAAAGGACACATTTAGACGAACACTCGCTGAGCTGGTGGCAAAATCGTGATGTCCAACTGGGTTGGCCAAGCGAGGGGAAAGGGTTAGTGAGAAAAAAGTAGTTGAAGTTCCCCATTTAAAGTTTGTTGAATCTCTGCAGGTTTAAAATATCCCAATGGTGGCCTTAAAAAAATACCCTGTATATAATAATAATATCAAATAATTGAAATGTTTTAATTTATTTGTTTCAGGGATGTCAGATTTAACTGGACTGTCAGATGAACTGGATGTAGAAATAGAGAGGCAGTACATTGATGATTCCCATCTCTGGAACACAAACCCCTTTCACTTTACTGATGATGACATGAGAAGCCTTCTGAGTAAATAAATTATAATACATTTTTATACATGCTCTAATGATCTCTGCAATCTCATGTGATGTAGTTAAATAGGATTAGAACTTTGTAATGAATCAAATTGTATTTATATTTAACTTATTAAATTAGATTTAATTTTATATTTTAGGTTATGTTAATTCTAATATTTGATACAGCGATACTTGGACAAGTATACCATAGTGTCTTTATAATTGATACCACGGCTTGAATCTTGAATCACTTGACAATATTTACATTTCTTAATGAATAACAACAGTGAAAATATTACAAATAAGATTGGAAAGTTGTAATATTTTAGTTACAAAGTATATGTTAATTTTATAATTGATTAAGTACTGTCTTAAATACTTGATGCCCTAAAAAAAGAACAATCACAAAAGAAAGTGTGCATTCAAGTATCAATCAGTGAGTACACAATATAAATAGAGAGGACACGGCCTGTACGCCGTGTGCATTAGAGGTGAAGCAAGATCCGCCAACTTGGTCCGCGACTCGGGCGGAAAACAGGGATCCGACACTAGTATTGCGGCAGTGTTCTCCCGCCAAAAACACCAATATTTAATACACTTACTGTGAAGCTGAAAATTTCAAATTTAACACGTTAACAGTACAACTCATCTGGACACTTTCAAGTGAAAAACCAATTAAATAAGTGTTTTGCATAAATTATAATTAATAATTAAACATTACAAGAATTATGTAGTTTTCATTTTGACAAGAAAAAGTTGGTTGGCTGCTAACTTTTTTATTGTTTGGTCAGAGAAGTTTGACCAGCGGCAAAGTTGTAGCGGAGATATTGAATTTAACATAACAAATATAAGAGTGCAGGTTAATCCACCAGGACGGTGCACTTACTGCAGTAGAGTGTCAATGTATTAGCAGTCCCTGCCGCGCCGCAGGTCTCAGTGAACACAGAATGCAATGAGCACGTAATGGTGTACAGGGATCAGTTAGTTATAATAATATGGCTTTTTAATATTTACGAATCAATCTTGTATCATAACAATGCTAATCTTAATTGTTTAAGAGTCTTAAATGTTCACCTAATGTATCAAATGTTTCGGAAGTATATTCAAACTTCAATTAATATTGTACAAGTTCATTTATAATTTGTTTGTTGCTGAACAAATTTTTTCTGTGAATTGTAACAAATACGTGACATTATAATTAATTTATAAAATAATAAACAGTAAAACTAATATAATGTAATTTTAATTTAATCAATTGTTACTGCACTATTATTAAACATTAGACTTTTGCTCCATATTATATATAATAAATATCACATTTATGTTTCTAAATTTTGTTATGAAATCAAAATTCTCATTTGTATTTGAAAATGACGAGTCAAACGTATAATTATAGGCTTATATTTTATTTTAGTCTTGTTTACTATAAAACAATGGAAATGATCTCATTTCACAGGCTTAATTAAGTGGCCGGTGTCATTACTAAAAACTAGATTCCGGTAATGACCGTGTCAAGATGTTATTTACATCACCAAACATTTCACCCATGCTGTGATGTGGCATCCTCAATAGTATCTCTGAGACTGAGATGCCACTGAGGCTTTAGTGAGTAGTAATGGAAATGATATTATCATATGGCTAAACAGATAATTAGTTAACATCCAGTTACACATCATCTTCAATTGAAATTAAAAACAGAATATTCATACATTTTTGTATTATATCAAAGTGTTTGAGTTATTTTCATACCTCATCGATCACTTGTTGTAATAATGAATGCAGCTGTCCAAATTTATCTTCTGCAAAAATGTGACAATGTTATAGGGTCTGCACCCCGTAATACCAATTAATTAGTAATAAACCAATAACTCTAAAAATCTTGGATGTCATACTTTTCAATTTAGAAATCTTTTTCTCCCTAAACATAAAAAATTACAAAAATAATTAATAAATAAACATTTTATAATTTGTATTTAAGTTGTTCTTACCTATGGAAAGATATCCCCATGCCAATTTTTCTGTTACTACAGATATAAGCCGAGCACCAAGCAGATAAAAATAAATTATTTACAAGACTAAACGCTAAGGAGGGGCTACTAAGAACAGTCTGTTCTCACACAGTCTGTCCGAATATATATCATTTGTGCACGGGACCGCTGCGGCAAAACGTCTCTACGGAACGCTCTCCACTACCTGCAACACCGATAATACAGCGCCATATTGGTCGGAGACTCTGCCTCGAACGGGGTAACCTAAGGCCTCTCTATTTATATTATGTACTCACTGGTATCGATGTTCATTTCTGTGGGTAGGAGAGCCTTCACCACTGCACATGTACGGGTATGCGGGAGGACCTTTAACACTGCACACGTATCGGTGTGTTGGAGGTTCTTTACTACTGTTGTTCTTTATCCATCCTCTCTCGAGCAAAATTTTAAAATATAATAAGACTGTAGAAAAAATTTTACACTGGTACAAATATTTCTCATAGTGGCTGAAAAAATAGCAGAAGTTACAGGTTTAATTCCTTTTTATTCACTGATTGTTAATGTTTCTTAGCTAATTCTTAGTTACAAATAAAATAGGAATGCAAATGAAATTAAGAATTAGGATCAAAATATAGATATTAGGATTAGATATGAATATGTTTACATATATTAGTATTGATTCAACCCTATAACATAAAACGAAAATCATGCTCTATATTTCAGTATGTTTTAAAAGTAGGCTTGGAGATTGTTAGTATTAACTTTTTCTCAAAGATCTCAAATTTTGGGACCAATATTTTATATTGTTAGTGTATTAATATATTTTATATAAATATACAATTTTTAATGCATACTATACTGCATTTAGTTACTTATGTGATTCTCTAGAAGTGCAAATCATGAACAAACATGTGATCTTTTGGTTCTTTAATTTATATGTACATTATATCTTATGAAAATCACTAATTGATGAATATATAATTTATTGAAGAATGTTTTAATTTAAACAGTATATTTCTTTAATATATCAAACTTATATTGTTATGCAAAAGGTTAGTTAGTTATAAGTAATGTAAACTATGTTAAGAGCAATTTAATAATTTTTTTTATTAATCCACACATTATATTAGTGAACACTTTACTCAAAACATCCCGAAAAGTGATCTTAAAATTCATAGACAACTTGTCCTCAACCACTAACTCTCTGTTTGCATTGTAGTGCTGTTGCAACAAGGGCCTTTCTTATCTGTTGTATCCCGAACTACATTTGCAATGTCTAGTCATCGTCACAAATGGGGTTCCTTTAGCTTGTTTACAAACTTATACAAAAATCTGAACCTCAAATATAAAATATATTGTATCCTGAGTTGAGTAAAATATTCGAACCTTTCGATGTAATAATTTGGAATAAATGAAATTTAAAAGTGATATATAATAAATTCCTTGAAGATAGTTAACAAGATCAAATGTCAACTACAAAGATAAAGTAATAGTTATTGAAATGTACAAAAATAGTTATTTTAAACTCGGATTAAAACATTTAAATAACATAAAAAGTAGATTGAATTACAGTAAACATGTTTGTACTTTTTACAATACTGCCTTGTTAATATCTGAGCATCCATTAGAAACTGTGCATTCGCACGCATACAAGAATTCTACAAAACTTGGCCGACGCCAAATTCTATTATTTGCACAAAATAAGTGTTGAGTAGTTAGTTCTCCAGTTCATTGTGGGGATGGCAGGCCAGCACTTTGTCAGTTTCTCCTTTTATTCCCCCAAATCCTCAATGATAAATGTAGTAATTATTACTGCAGATTTTAAAAAATGTACAGTAGTAGTAATATTTTGATAACTGCCACTGAGGCATTTGCTGTGACCATAAGATTACAACCCCTGTTTCTATATTCTCTGTGATTAAATCCACACCAAAATACGTTTTACAGTAGTAATACAGAATCTGCGGTTTGCTCATTCTCAGTAGCTTTGTGTGTATTAGATAAACAAATATTTACTGTAAAAAAAGACTCATAAGACTTGTAAAGTTCTACATTAAAATCAAGTTAAAAAGGCGCAAGGATACTCAATAGTTCTCCCTTCATTGAGGAATTTCATTTAAGGAGGTTGTTATTTATCTCAGAGGGAGGTGTTGCGCTTAGTGTTAATTTTCCACTTATTAAAGAGAAAAACAAATTTATTATATGTCTAATATCTAAATCTAAATTTTAAGTCTTGAGATATTGTCAAGACAACTTAGAAAAGTAATTTGAAGTACAATCTGTTTTTCTTCCAGATGAGTTAAACCAATCAAAAATATAATTTGCCAGGTTTAAACTAAGCAGTTCTTATGTTCAGTTCATTCTTGTGAATAGGTGTTTGGTTTAAAATAATTACTTTACAACTTCTTAGAATATAAAATCAGTTTTTATACCCTCATGGGCAGTATCACCAAATTTGGTCGTTTTCCGATATACTTAAAAAAATGGTTGGAATGTTCAATTACTGACAGAAAAATTTTATATTTACCTATTTATTAAGCTGCAACCCCAATTTTTCTGCGAAAAAAACTTAGCTAGAATCAGTGTTAGATAAAAATAGAATGTGCAACCATTCACCATGCTGCAGTTTCAACACCACTGGCATTTTCTTCAGTGCCCACACCACCCGCCCATACACGGACTATTACATTGGCCTACCCACCCACCAATACACCTACTATTACATTGGCCCATCCACCCATCAATACACGGACATTGGCCCGCCCACCCGCCCATACACGTACTATTATATTGGCCCCCCGTACTATTATATTGGCCCACCCACCCGCCCATACACGGACTATTACATTGGCCCACCCATACTATTATATTACGTATGGAGCATGTAGCTCCTTGGCAATGTTCTCTCTTACATTGGCAAGTATATAGCAGTCAATAGAAATGTGACATTTTAGCTCAGTAACAACAGATCAAAGTGTAAAGCATTCAAGTACAATGTGAGGCTTTAACTCAGTAACAATATATCAAAGCATATTAGACATGTGCAATACAAGCTCCGATTAGAGAGCAGCTCAGTAAAAAGAGCAGGTTAAAGTAGCAGCTCCAGCCGGAGCTGTTGCTCCGACTGAGCAAATAAGCAGGATATCTGAATCAGAACAATCCAATGTCTGATTGTGGAACGCCGACCATTCACACTGCTCATATTTTTTATAGTTTATTATAGTTTTTTAATTAAGATGTTAGAAAATAAGAAAAATATTGAGATATTTTGTATGTAAAAATAAAAAAAGTTGTTTTACTTTTTAAATATTATTTTAGTTCATAATTCCACTAATTACCCACTTAATGATAAAGTAATGATTAAGTAATGATAAAGTTAATGATAGTAAACAAACCCAGGGTTAATGATAGTAAACAAACTGTACCAGAAGCATACTTAAGTCATTCTTGTTAACCCCTTACCTCCTGATTTCCAAAATGATATGTTTTGTGGAATGCAGCTTATAGGCATGCCAAAACATCTCATGTGGATGATCGGTTGGTAATTTCGGGTAGACCACTGTACGTGAATTGTTATTAATTCTTTGCTCAATTGCTTCATTACAAGGCACTTTCCTTCCCTTTACAGAACAGAATGGGTAAAATAATGTCATAAAACAATACACTTTTATCTGTATGAAAGGACTAATAAATTTTAATGGAGATTACAGGTTTTCCATATTTGTTATTTTGTAATAGTACAATAATTATATTGTGTTACAATTGTCATATTTTTTAAAAATTACTTAACCTAAAAATAATACATAAAATAATTTTCTGTTCACATAGTCAACATTCATTAAGCCCATAATTTACACAAACACACACAAATTCTCATGCATAAAATTACTCCCTATTACCTGTACCAGAGTCAGTAGTCTGTTGAAGATAATTTTATTCCCAGCGGCTGTCCATAAATTTGTCCACTGAGTAAAACACTTTAGCAACAAAGAATTTCTTAAGTTGAAATTTAAATTTCTTTTGATGCGACAATTTTATTGTTTCAGGGAGCCTAATCAACAGCTTGACTCCATAATTATGTATATATGGAGTCCAATTATGATAGACTCTATAATTATGTATATATGGAGTCCAATTATGACAGACTCTATAATTATTAATAGAGTCTATCACAAGGCCTCTTGTAAATAAGATTGTAGCACTGACTTATATATTGTATATTCTCTCTTATGCCTATTTATCATTTTATTTTGATGTTCAGATCTATCAAATTGTCAGCATTAACAGATAACACGAGATGACTGCACTAATTTTGTAAAGTATACTTACATTGTGACCGTACAGACAAGGCAATTTCTAGGGATCACAGAATAACATAGAGTGGGTAACCATAGGCGAGGTGTCACCAAGTCTAGAGCTCTAAGATGGCCAGTTCTGGAATAAACGAGTATCAAACACCCCTGACAGACTGGCAACTCAACTTCTACAATTTATGCTCATTGTTTCTGTCATGCTCTAGACATTTGTGAATGCTTTAACGCCTTTCACTGTGATACATATAGGTAGGAAGGCTTAAAAATGTATCTCCTAGTTAACCAATTTTTGTCTGTTTCTAAAGTTGGTATATTGTAACTAAGAATATTTGATTGATTCTTCATTTGCAATATAATAAGTACAGAAACAGAAAAAAATTGTTCAAGCATAAGATACATTTTAAAGGCATTATACTTATCATATGTCTTTCAATGACAGGTACCAATAAAAGGAGGAAAATTAGATTCGATAAGTACAAAGTTCTTGTATCTTAATGCTTTTTATTTATTGTTTTTTAATTAGCATAATACGTATTGGTACAAATAAAGTACAAGTGAACGTCACACAACACAAATTTATTACAATATAAGCACAAAATGCACAAATATATTACAATACAAGTACAAAATGTACAAATATTATGGTGATCAATTTCGGTGAACCACGCTCACCTTCCTCACACCAGAGGGATTTACAAAAGAATGGAAAATGGTGTTCAACAATTAAATTTAAAGGCCTACGACCACATTACCCTATTGGCTGGACATGACAAAATGGCGGCTACTGTGATAGTATTGGCTAATTCCTGTTGGCTGTTACTTCTGTTCTTTTAGTCACTGAAAATACGGTATTAAAAACTATTTCGGAATCAAAATTAACCTGTTCATTCATTAGTTTATCTCAATCCTTACATTTTTCTTTAAAAATAAATAACTCTTTCCACACATTCATAATCCTACCCTTATTACAAACTTTTAGAATATTACAGACTGTAAATATGTTTTTGTTAAAATTTACAGTCTGACCTATGTAAAACATATAACAATCATTAGAGTTAATCTTATATATTCCTGAATTATTGAATTTATCTTCAATTTCAATATTTGGGTGTAAAATGTTGGACATAGTATTACAAGTCTTAAAAGCTATTGATAAATTGAATTTCTTAATCTTTGCGTTAACGTTTTTTATTTATTAATTTTTTAAAAACTGCTTGCCAGTTCACATGGGCCTACAGGCCTGTGTGTGAACTTTATTCAAAGATTGAAGTACTGACCATTGGTGCAGTGGGGATCAAACCTTAGACCCTGCTCTCTGCAGTCAATTTTGAAGCATTAGCCACTGAGCCACCACACCGGCAACAAATCATTACAGGGTTTAAATATTTCCTGTCTCAGAGCTTTGTTTAGGTTTCACAATCATTCAACAGCACTTCTTTGATTGAACGAAAACCAGCTAATCCCCATGAAAATAACACAACGGGTGATAATTAACTATGTGATTCATACTTTGAATTTCGGCTCCGTAATCACATCAATGATTATTTACAATTCCTCACTTTCAGTAATTGCAACTTCTCACACTCGTATGAAAGTGACTCAGCATAGTCCACTCCTTGAAAGGAAGGTTTATTCCACCGATGACAGTCATAGGGTCTGATACCAGAAAATTGTTTCAACCGCCAAACATGTCCCAAGTTAACGCCCAGGGAGATGATATTATTCGCGTCTGCAGCAAGGCTTAAGCTGTACATGTCCCCTGAGTGGTGCTAAACGAACTACTCTGAGTAAGCTTCGTGACTGAGACAATACCATTCTGTACCTAGCGGGACATCAACCCTCACTTCAAGAGCAACCCCTTGTGGCTCACACACCCTCACTCAAACATAACCTCTGGCAGTGCACCCAACCTTACCACAAGCACCAGCCCTGGCAGTCCAGCCACCCTCACTATACAGGGGCATTTGGAATCCTGGGATGGGGAAATTCCACTTTCCAAACCAATCTTGAGAGATAGTTCATTTCTTCTTGTTCAAGGCGTAAATTAGGCCTACTCAATGTCAGTTTTATGTATCCTGTTGTGGTTTCAGGTTCTAATCTCAGATGATCCAAAATATATGCTAAATAATGATTTGACTTTACGAATGTGCAAAAGGGCATCCAGTAGGTAATTTTTTTTTCCCAGTAAGTAAAGTTTTTCTATAAGTTAAACGCCGTACAAGAGGCATATATAATTCATCCACCTGCCCATGTGTATAAAACAATGTATCAGCGTCTGCAGTTATAATCTGGTTAATAATATAACTTCACAGAATTACAAAAGTTCAATTGATAAATTAACAACATTTAATGTTACTTTTTTAAGAGAGCCATAAAAACAATGAAACAATGTTTTGTAGCTATACAATGTTTTTTTTTTTTTTGTATTATCTGGAAGTAACCATAACAAATGTTACCCTCTAACTTTTATTTTAGCTTCATAGGAAATTAATGGTTAGAATGGGCAATACATAACTAATACTGGAATTAATTTATTTAAAATCCCATAAAAAACATGTTTCATTCTATTTGATTAATATTAAAAATTTAGGAAGGTGTTGCCTAAGGGTTTTTTATTTTAATGGGATAAAAACAAAGACAAGTTTTATGTATTGAAAATAATTTTATTGTGATAAATAAAAAAGATTGCAATTTTACATAAATAAATTATATTTACAATGATAAAGTTGAACATTCATTTTGCAATATAAACACTAGTTGATTGTTATTGCTGAATTCTTGTCAACATTTAAAAGCTCCTGGTCAGACAAACAAAGGCACTTAATGTTAATATTTATTCAAACTGTAACAATCATCCTCCAAGTTTCCAACTATTGGAGGTGTACAAAGTTTATACTGAGGCAAAAGTAACCTCCTTTTGCTCACTGTGGGGGAAGTGGAGGGGATAGGGCTGCCATCTTGCACTGGCACGCACAGCAGGTCAGTGGGCGTCCAGCCATATGACAGTATAAAACAGCCACTCTCTGTCATTCGAGTTTTGTGGTTTTCTGAAAGAATTTTTTAGGTACACACAGAGTACGAAACTTTTGGTAGCCTAACCTGTCAGTCACTACCTCGTACAAAAAAGTCCTGGAAATTTGTGGAAATTCTTTCGAAAGTTCTGAGATGGTGAAGCATCAGTTGTCACAAATTTTTGCGTTGATTTTCTCAACCAGACCACAGACTGCCACTTTTAAATGTGTGAACCATTCCCAAACAATTCCTCCACTCATTATCCGTACACAGCACAAAGTTCTCTATGAATTACTGCTGCCGAATACTGTTTAGCTACGAAAAACCAAATGACGGAAGGAACTTCACACTTCGCGGGAATTTTTATTGCAGCACTCCTTTTGACAAGCAACTGAAAACAAACTAGCGCTAGGACAAACTTCACTCTCATACACCTGGACGCCCACTGACCTGCCGTGTGCACCAGAGCAAGATGGCGGCCCAACCACCTCTACTTCCTTCACAATGAGCAAACGGAGGTTACTTTCCGAATAGTCCATTTATGACCATTTAAAATAAAACTAATTGTTTCCTGTTTTTTAGCTTAAACATACTTTTAAACTTAATGAAAACTTTATTATTGTAAGTTAGTAATATTGTCTATTGGAGTCTCTGACCTATTATAAATAAATTAATGGATGACTTTTGCATTTGCCTACAAATATCTATATATTTAAGCAAATCGGTCCCCAAGAAATTTCTTTGGCTAGGAAGAAGATAGGACAGCTTGATTGGATTAATTTAAAGCTTAAGGGCCAAAGAGGGTGGGGAAAATATCAGAAATGTAAACATTTACTAGTGCTCCGCCTCATTAGCTCTAAAAGAGCAAATGATGTTTTTTATCACTAAAGTGTGTTTTTATTAAAACATATAACAGCTGTTTATATCTATATTGCATATGCTCGTGTAAACATTGTGTACTTTCAGTGCGGATTTAAAACCATCTGATACTAAATATTTGTTCTGTTACTTATGATTGACTTGTAATGGTTAGAGAATGCAGATTTTGTATCATACAAATACACTGAGACATAGATACACTGAGGAAAATATTTTTTAAATACCATTAGAAATAGCCTTTTAAAGAGCATTTTTACTCATGCTCAGTAATAACAGTAGATCATCATTACATTAAAACAGAACAGCTGATAGACAAAAAAATAATAAATGTAGGTCTCTGGCTTTAATAGTCTTATAGTTCAGTCAACCTACTAATGTTAACGTAATCACAGACCGAGAAGGCCAATGTGTCACGAGTGTAGCAAGTGAGACTCACTACATACCATAATTACCAAGACCGAGGTGACATGAACGTAGTGACTGACAGAGTTGGCACTAGTTATAAACTGTAACCCATTGTGATCTCATACTCCAACAAGTACCATTGTAACAGCTGCTATAAGCTGTTGTCACAACCCACAGCGTAAATAAATCGAAGCTGTGCACTCTAGTCTTTCAATTCACAATGTTTTACATTTAGCTTTTTTCACTATAATCATACAGCTCAGGTGTTTTAACTTGTGTTTAGTTTTCACAGTAAAAACTTGTGTGCTTGTACTGAGCACAGTGTTTTTTTATTACTGTAACAATTATTATGTGTTTTGGAAATTTTCACCCTCAAAAGAATCCTGTAAATATTATTAATTAAAAGATCTTGTTAGTGTAGTTTTTGACTGTATTCTGAGCCTCTTTCAGTGAAGGGAGTAACTAATGAGTCAAGTTTAATCGCCAGTAAAACTACTAGGTTATAGTATTGATTTTATACAAACAGATATATTCATCTAAAACTAACATTTGTGTCTCTAATAATCAGCTGTGTTGAGGTCTATAATTGATAGTCTATAATTAATAGTGTACAATAGCCACGGAATATCTTGAGCTGTGGCTTACGTCACGGTCAGTGTCGAGGGGAGGGGGATCTCCACCAATAAACACCGTTTAGCGTGCTACTAAAATTGCTGTAAACATCAACTCACCATGTCCACAAGTTAACTTTTTCATAACACAACTCCCATATGATTACTCACTGATACTCCTATTTATTTACAATCATATTAATTGTTATTATGTGTTATCATGTTATGATTATAGGCCATTATTATCTTTATCTAAACTTTAAAAAATATGTGGCTAAGTTACTAAATACATAACAACTAATAATTATTACAAACAAAATATGCACTAATATTTGCAATAACAAATCATTTTCGATATAAAAAGAGGGCAGCGACACTCCACTCTCCAATCAGCTGATCAGCAGCGTATATATACGTAGTCAATGTTTATATGTCAGGTTAGTACAAAGACACGCATGCGATGCCGTACCCTTCCCTTCTGCTAACCACCAAACATTTGAAAAGTAATGGTTTTCCCATCTCTCAAGATATTCCGTGGTTACTAGTTCCATATAAATGTAATGAATTTAAACTATCAATAGTGGAAGACTTCACTAAACAATCAAATTACTGGCACATACATATCTACTACATCAAATATCTATCTGTAAGTAATAATATAATCAAGGGTGTAACAAAGATTTCTCAAATAGTGCCTTGCAATTGATTTAAAAACACAAAAAGGTTTTTTCTTAACCCTTTGAGGACCAAAAAATATAAAAAATAAAAATGTGCTAATTCTTTTTATTTTTCTCACTTTTTAAGTGCGACATGTAAAATATTTGGGCTGAAAATTTTGAGAAACGCAAGTCTTCATAAATTTATTTATAAAATCTGTTCTAATAGATACAAGGGTACTTCTTTGGCTAGAATGTTTATAAATGAGTACTTTATCAGAATAAATGTCCCAAAAGTCACCTCATAATTTTGAAATATTTATATTTTGTCAAAAAAAGTTTATTTTGTAACTTTTTATTTATTTTGTAAGTTTTGTTTGTTTGTTTATGTTAATTTTTTTACACTAACAGCTTGTAAATAAAAAATGTTTTATAAGTGGGAAACTGTGTTATTGAAGTCTTAACTTAATCACCCACAGATACAGAAAAATTATAACGATCGGATTAAAAAAAAAAATTATAACAAAATATTTTATTAATACTGTCAGATTTGTCTGATAAACTTAACTCTCTGTCTATTATTGCCAGTTCTTTTCATTGACGTTATTTTCCAACAGCTGGCTTCAGACGTCAAAAAAACATTCTCGAACGGCTGCGTATCATCCAAAAGATGTACAAGTTATCGTTCGTGGTAAATTGGATGTTTTAGGTGATAAACTTCAAATGAAGGGATATCATCATTCGATCCTCAATGTGAAATTTAGTAATTACCATATTTCGTCATTCGGTCCTCAAGAGAAAATTAGTAAATGACAAAATACAGTAGAGACCCGCTAATACGACTTTGGTAATCCGAAAATCCGCTTAATCCGAAACAGAAATTGATAACAGATTTCGTAAAAATTAAAATGCAGTTACTCTAAGAACCACTACTTTATATCTAAAATTTACAAGAAATATTACTTCAAGTATTTAACTGTTAATAACATTTCAAATATTACTTTGGTTTAGAAATATGAGTTAAAATTTCATTGCTTTAAAAAAGAATTCCTATCCCTCGAAACCAAATAACACCAGCATCTCAAAACATGGTAGCCACTGGGGTCGTATCGGGGTGTTAGTCTACGTAGCGTAGTGTGAGATCAAACGTAGCCAGATCGTCTGTATGGGTTACAATAAAACTGAGATATGTAAACACACGAGTTCGGACTGTTGATAATAGACTGACAGTGGAAATTGGGAACAGTGCTGACTGAGGTAGCGTGAGAACACCAGAAATATGCACATGACTCCCGTCAGCTGATTACGTGGTGAATGCAATGGAATAAAGTGGCGCTGGGACCGGGATCAAATTCCATTAGTGGCTCAAATTTTTGTCTTGAAAAACATTGTTTGATCTTATGTCTCAGTTGAATGTATTCTTCTATTAGAGGGTCCAATCTCCTTTTTATAATCATATGCTATTACTGTTTTAAAATCTTAAGTACTGTACTTAATGTTAGGCATATTATTTATGTTACGTTTTATCAAAAGAGCTTTTTAAGAAAATCAGTTTAATCCGAAATGGGTTCGGTCTCAATTATTTTGGATTTCCAGGACTCCACTGTATAGTCATTCAATCACACAAGGGTTAACAGCTGAAGTTCAGTGGTTACTCTGTCAAGGGCACTTGGTAGGAGGACAAATGACATCTTCACATATCAACAGGATATACAACATTTCTTAGTCTTTCTTAATATAAATTAATTGTTGTTATAGATATCTTTTACATACTGAAACTTACAAATAAATAATTGTTTCCTGATTTAGCACTTTTATATTAAAACAATACACATGGTTACTTACATAAGTTATAAAGTACCAATTAAAAATTTAAAATAAACATATATAATCATACAATCTAAAACTTTTTTAGTAATTTCTGTTATCATGTTTGGTTAGCTATGATGTGCAGTAACTTACTTAAAGATACGTTTGCCATTTTCATTAGTAACAATCATCTTGTTGATATTAAAAATCAATTAATAAATAGAAATAAATAACAGTTCCTTATCCTAATGTGATGTTAACATTGCTTTGTACAATAATAAAGATATGTTTGCACCACAGTATAATATAAACATACAGTAGCGAAGCTCAGCTGTTTTTCTTGCAACCAAGTGATGCTAGTGAACCACCTAGCAGTACGTAGCAAACAACTGGCACGGTAAGTAAATGAAAAATTTCTTTTGAATATTTCCACTAAATTAAGCTGGAAAAATACATCCAGCTTCAATATAGATAATTACACTACCTCCCCTTTCCTCGAACATAGAACTATAATTTTCCCCCGACCTAAAATATCCTCATCATTCATGTCAGTTTTATAGTGTTTCAAAATAACTGATAAGTGGCCAGCAAAAAGAAGCTCTATATTAACCCAAAATTGATTTAAAAGATGAGTTGGCAAATTTTTGAAGATGGCAAGCATTGGACAGTATTTATCAAAAATATATGTTTTCAAGTGGTTTTGATGTATAGACCTATTTATAAAGAAAATTCATTATAAAGGACTAGCTGTTTACCCGTGCCTTGCTACAGGATTAACATATAAACAGTAATGACCTATTCGTAGTTGTGCATTCATTTTTTATTATTTCATCGAATTCATGAATTCATTTCATGACATTCATTTTTCAATATTTTCACTCTGAAGGGGTATGTACAACAGTTATCCATAAATTAAGGTCTCCAACGAGCTTCCGTCACAACAGAGCAAGCTAGCATAAATCTGATAATAGTGACATGTTCACCGCTTCCTCCACCACTATTTCAGTCAATCTCCACCCCGTTAAGCTAAGATAAGATGTGGCTGTGTTTATCTTAGTCTTAGCAGCCGTCAATGATAGAAAGGAAAATCGATGTTCTCGCTAAGTATGAATTGCATTCTGTGATTAGATTTTGGTAATTTAAGGGGTCAATTTTATTTTTAATCCATCGCCAGTTAACAAATGATTATGGAGAGAAGTGAATAGACATGAAAAATATGGGTAAGTGGTGTAGGGAGTCTGCAAAAGGCTGTACATGCTGAGGAGGCCGGCTACAGCCGTACATCTGTTTCAGATGAAACAGTAACAAAAGTTTGATAACATATCAGCTCATGACTGTTTGAGAGATTGCCGAACAGATTGAGAACATCTCTAAGACTAAGACCATACTAAAGATTTTGTTGGGTTATACAGTACAAAAGGAGAGGTCAGCTTACAAAGGATAATTGTTTGCACTTTGACAACGTCCGCTCTTCCATCTCCCGAACGACGGATCTTACCACCAAAGTGGAGTGGTAAATGATTGACCATCCTCCATACAGCTCTGGTATTTTGTTCCTCAACTTTAAACAACAGAGGGAATGAAAAGTCAGCGGGGGAATGGTATGACGCGAGTGTGAAAAAGCTCTCAAAACGACGCCAAAAGTTCATTGATCATGACAGGGACTTCACTGAAAACAGCTAAATGTCTAAGTTTCAATATCTGTGTTTGGTTTTGTAACAAAATTATGTTTACTATGTGAAAAAACATGGAGACCTAATTTACAGACAAGCCTGATAAAGCAAACCACGTTAAAGAAGCTTTACATAAGTGATACAATCAGTAAATTCTTACAGTAATTAAAGCTAAATGGAATGATACAATGGGTTAGGGTTCTTGGCAACAAGAACTGGTACATCAGGATGTTGACTCTTGATGTGGTTAGCACATTGCGTAGATTGACGAAAAGCCTTGCCGCACACTTGACACAAGTAAGGCAACTCGCCTGTGTGGATACGGCGGTGTCTTACAACATCCCCTCGCTTGGTGAACCCCCGTCCACACAAATCACAGCTATGCGGCCGCTCTCCTGTGTGTGATCGACGGTGCACCATTAAATGGCTGCTTCGTGAAAATCCTTCACCACACACTTCACAGATGTAAGGCCTTTCACCTGTGTGTTTTCTCAAGTGTTTCTTGAGGTCCCCCCCACAGTAAAATCTCAAAGGGCATTCAGGACACTGGTAAGGACGGATGTCATTGTGTGTTTTGGTGTGCTGTTTAAGAGTAGCTTTTTGTGAAAACGACTTACCACACTGCTGGCACAGATAAGGTTTTGTACCTGTGTGCAAGTTTATATGGTCTCTTAACAAGCAGTTGAAAGCAAAACGTTTCCCACAGGTATGGCAGATCAAGTTCTTGTCCTGGTTCCTCAGTCTTTCTCTTAGGCCTATTTCATCAAGGGTGTGTGTCAATGCTTGATGAATTCTCAAACCTAATGACAATAATAAACATGGTACAGATAAAATAAATGTCCAGTATATCATTTATTTTTCATATTTTTTCGTTTTTTGTACAGTTTGCTGTTTCGTTTCATATTTTTGTGATGTGATTAAACACAGAAATTACTGATTCGGATAAGGATCTAAATGGAATTCAGTAACAAAGTGATTTTCACCATTAAAGTCAAACCTACACAAGACACATTAGGAAAGATTAGATAAGACCAAAATATCAGTTAAATAGGTACAATAAACTTTTCTCTAAAATTACATCAACAAATTTTGTATGTATAAGGTGAGTGAGGCTACCAACAAAAAAATCGAACAAATTTTCATCTCTACTCTGGTGAATTATGACTGTCAGCCAACTTACAAAACTCTATAAAGCTAAAACAAGCTTTTATCAATAGTGCTCATGTTTCAATAAGTGAACTGAGATAGCTGTCAGTTTTAGTGATGATGTCTGCTAATACAAAACAATGTTCATGATACCTTAGTCACAAGTCACACTAAACTAAAGGGCTCACCCCAGTGTTGTTCTTGACCTATCCTTACCTTTTTACAATCCAAGTGACGGTATAATTGTACCTCTAATCCCTCAATGCTGAGCCAGCATCATGAATAAATTGAGAAGCTACGACTTCAGAAATGAATCCTAGTAATAAACGCACTGGGACATTTAACTAAATTTCCCAAGCAAAAACGCCGTCCAGAACATGTGTTCCTTGTGGTGCTATTCACGGATTACTGTTGAAGGATAGATCAAAGAAAAGTTTTGATGGCATTATAGGTGGAATTTTGGACATGGCCCTCTTCAAGGATCAACTAAATCAATTGAACTAAGTACGCTGTGTTTTTTTCTCTGAGAAATACATATTACTGATTGAACAATTATTCTGTGTGTGTGAGTGTTGCTACTAACCTTATTACTAACGAATATTACTATTATAATATTCGTTAGTAATAAAGCCGATATTTATTATTATAATATAAATATCAGCTGATAATAATAATAAAGATTTGACTATTGATCAAGACAACCGTTTGAGTTGGCTAATGTTTTCTAAAGAACCCCCTCTTCTAATACTCTCGACCTTCTTCTAATACTCTCGACTACTCCGACAGTGTAAAGAATCTAGGACTTACTATGACTAAAACTTTGGGTTGGACTGATCATGTTACGTTGGTATGCAGTAGGGTGTTTGCTAGCATTCATAGTCTTAAACGATGTGCTTCCTATCTGCCATTTTCTGTGAAAGTGATGCTAGTAAAAACTCTGGTTCTGCCTCACTTCAACTACTGTGACGTGGTGATCAATGACATGACTGTTAAGCTCTCGGGCAGGCTTCAAAGAGCACAGAACTTCTGCATTAGATTTATATTCAATTTAAGACGGGATGATCATGTTTCTCCATTCTTCAAACAGTTAAGGATGCTCAAACTAAAACAATTTCGTGAATACCACATCCTTATTCTTGTGTTTAATATTTTAAACACTAGATCTCCTGAATACTTGTCCGAGCGTTTCAAGTTCATCTCTGAAATCAGCACCAGAAATGCACGTCAGGGAGCCTCCCTACTATCAGTGCCTATTCATTAAACCACTCTCTATAGCAACTCTTTTACCGTTTCTGCTTGTCGTTTATGGAATTTGCTCCCTGATAACATCAGGACCATTGATAAGCGCGCTCGTTTCGGGTTGGAGGTAAAGAACCTGCTTCTGCGAGGCTAGTAGGGGTGGGTGGGGGTTGCGGGGGCTGTGGTTCATGAGTGATTTGTATGTTTGTGGAATGTATGACATTAGAAATAATTAATTTCTGAATATTGATTTATGTCTTTATTATTTTAATATCAGTAATGTTCTTTTGCCATTTTTATCAATAAAATGTTAGATATAAGTTATTGTTTTTGTTTTAGGATATACAAGTAGATATTTAAAAAACTGTAAAAATTACTATATATACTTCATATAGTTAAAAAAACAACATATTTTTGGAAATAAGGTTGAGTGGAAGAGAGGACTTAATAGTCCTAACTCCGCCTAATAAAGACAATTTTTATTTCATTTAACTCTTAACCCTCTTCAATTCCCCTATGTCCAGCTGTCACTGGCCATGAGCACAAAGTAATTGTTCAATCAGTAATTAGAATTATCTTGTCTATGTTCATTTTATAAACTTGTAATATACATTCAAGTCCTTGTTGTAATTTTTTACTTAATCTAATACATTAAAATGGCATTCTCTTCTTTTACTGTGACTCTAATTAGATGAAATTTGACTCAAAATGTCTGCAAATTTTTTTATAAAAATATTAAACTGACTTTTGATGGATAAACTCATTTATGAATTCAAGTTTAGCCAATTTTATCTCCATGCTGATAATATTTAAGAATATTAAAATTAAAATACTTATTGATAATAAGTTATTTGTCTTAATTTAAAAGTAGGCTAAGTAACTTTATCAACGATCGCTAAGCAACATTCCTTATTCACTATTAAGTTATGTTAACTTTTTTGACATTTAAAATTTCAAAAACTAAGCAAAATGTTATAGAAAAATTGAAAATTGCAAAACAAAAAATAAGATTCAGTTTCACGGCCACGTGTGAGAATTCACTAGCTGTAAGAAAAAAAAGGAAAAAAACATAGACATAAGCAGCAGTGAGAGTACAACATGCAAGAACACTTAACACTCCGGTGCTCGCATGAATTGCTGTAACGTGAGTGCTCGTGCGGAGTGCTATAGCACTCCATTTCATTTCACAGCTTTAATTGTTTAAATTCGAGTTAAAGGTGTAATAATGTATTCATACAGTTGTAATAAACTAAAAGGAACCTTTATTGACATTGTCAGACACACAAAATAGTCAAATTGAACATAATAATGGTGATAATTAGAATTTTAAAAAGCGATAAGGTAATAACAAATAATTTTGGATTGTACTCTGAAAAATCAATAGTTAGCTCTAAAATGATAGGCAATACAAACTGGAACTAATCTAAATATATATATATATATATATATATATATATATATATATATATATATAAACTGAAACAAGAGAATACAAACTGAAATCTCCTAGTCAGCACACTCTTCACAAACACTTTTTGCATGGTCCGGACACACCCACTTGTGGCACTTGAAACATGATTTCCTGGAAGTTTTGTTCCTTGCTCTGCCGCATAGGTAACATCTTCCTTGTACGGCGGTTCTTTGTGGTTGAGGTTGGCCAGGTCCTTCGTTGTCCAGCTTCAATAAAAACTTTCCCCTTGTCCTTATCTGTTTTGGAATCACGTCGAGTAACTCGATACTCAATGTGAGGCTTCGTTAGTTGAAATGAAAGGCTTTTCAAAAACTCCAGCCGGTTTACAAAAGCAATGTTTTGGTTTGCTTTATAGATATTCAAAGCATTAACACCTCCCACATTGAGTATGTGGAAAAAGAGAGTTAATGGCCACCGTTTTGAGTTCCTGGAAACATCATATTGACGACACATTTTGTCGAGTATATCAACACCATATTTTGTGTCGTTATAGTCTGTAACTATGATTGGTTTCTTGTCATTCCCAGTTGCTTGATTAATTTGAGCGTTGTCATGCATTGAAGATATCATCAAAACGGCTTTGTTTTTCTTTGGCACATAAGATACCAAAGTGCAATTTTTTTGGAAGCCAAAAACGCTACTTTTTATTGGTCTCTTGGAATCAGGTAAGAAATCTGGAGGAACTTCTCGTTTGTTCTTCCTCAATGTTGCTAACATGGTTAGTTTCAATTCCTCTCGTAGTTTTATGACTAGGGGCACAGAGCTGAAAAAGTTATCACAAGTGATGTTCCTGTTACTTCCTATTACAGGATCTACTAATCGTACAACCAAATCTGAAGTACTGTTGCTGACTCTGTAAGGCCCATCAGGCTGTTTGTGACATAAACTTCGAGATTTGTGGCGTAAAAGTTTGAAGTGGATACCAAAGCAAACACTTTAATGCCATACTTTGCTGGTTTGTTAGGCATATATACTCGAAAGGGGCAGTTTCCTCTGAAACCCACTAACTGTTCATCGAGTGTCAGATAATCGCTTGGTTTGTATGCGCTCTTGCAATTGGAGACAAATTTTTCAAAGATTTCTCTGAATGCTGTGAAAATGTCTGTAACTTTTCTTTGATCTCGGCTACGAATGTCATCAAACCTGAGGCATAGTAGTAAAAATCTAAATCGGTTCAAACTCATTGTAACATACACTAATTCGACTCCAGTACCACTAGTGTTGTCCCACATATCAAACAAGTTCCTTCTTCCACCTTTTAGAGCACCGGCAATGTACAGTATTCCGATCAAGGCTTTCAGTTCACGAACATCTGTTGGCCTGGAATCCCTCTCTCTTTCAAAATTGGCCCTAATTTTGGCAATATAAATATTTGTGTATTCAACAATTTTCGTTATCATTTCCTCGTCAATCATATTCAAAAAAGCATGTTCAGGTGTTTCTGCTAACCTAGCATTACCTTGAGGTCCAGGTCTGTGGAAAACTGGGATGATATTGTGTCTAGGAGTGCGGGATGTTCTTGGTGTTTGCTGGTCGATATACCATCTTGTTTCTCGATCTCTTCCTAAATAAAATTCAGGGTTCACAAATGCTTGTAGTTGTGGAGCTTGTGGAAGAGCTGGCGGAGATTCTATCTCTTGTCCCTGTTCTTCATGGCCTTGAAATTCTGCCGATGGAATTTCTGAAACGTCCATTTCACGATCACTTAGATCGTCGGTTTCAGAATAGCTTTCGACTTCAGGTCGAGTCATTTTGAACTTCAATATAGTCCGTTTCCAGTTCATCGAGATCTTCCTCACCCACTACACAGTCGTCATCATCCTCTGTTTCAGCTAACCAATGCCGTAACTGTTCACCGTCAGCCATTATTATGTTCTAACACAAAAACAAACCTTTTAAACAGAAGAATAACGTCAAAATATATAGCACTAAAAACACAACAAACGTCACTCAGTGACAAAAACTGGAACGCGGATGCTCGCGTGGAGTGCAATGGCACTCCAGTACTGCAGTGCTCAAGAAATAAATCAATAGAAAATAGACGAGTGCGTCACGGTTGCTGTCACTAAACTAACGGGTGCCGGGGTAGTTGGGGAGAAGGTATTTGACCGCTCAAGGCCATCAGCGCTGCCAACTGTGTTTTGCCAAGAAAAAAAAATACCTGGAGTGCTATTGCACTCCACGCGAGCATCGGAGTGTTAAACAAGCTATTTAACCCTGGAATGGTATACAATCGTGATTTTTACGAAAGGTTATGTATTTTTTGCTGGGGTTGTTTTCTTTTGGCCCGGACTGTACTGATTTTCCAGTTAAGTTATTAATATCCCAAAAGGTAAAAAACAACAAAATTGTGTGTTTGCTAAGCACTATGCATAAAGGGAATGCAATTTCACAAACTTCAGGAAAACCAGTCATGATTAAGCATTATAACGAAACCAAATATGGTGTTGATACTTTTGATCAATGTGCTCTACGATGTCATGTTCTAGAAAAACCAAAAGATGGCCTCTGTGTTTTTTATGGAATGATTAATATGGCAACAATCAATGCCTATGTTGTACTAAGTAGAGCTCAGAGTGTGAGAGGGGATTCTGAAATGAAAAGAAATCTCTTAATAGAACAACTGCACGTTCAGCTTCTGACTCCTTGGCTGGAAGAGCGACTCAAAGTACCCACACTACGAAGGACAGTGAAGCTTGATATATTGTCTGTTCTGAAGGTAGATGAGCAAGTTCCTGCAAGACCACAACCCGAAAAGAAAAGAACAACATGAAAGTTCTGCCCTAGCAAAAAAAGACGGATGACCCAGAACTACTGTATGCAATGCAACCAAGAATTCTGCATGGAACATCGAGGAGAGGTCTGCCAACAATGTACTGAAGACTTCTAAAACCCTACAGGTACCGATAAAACATTACAATTACATAAATAATAATTCAAAGTATAATATTAGTACAATAAGTATAGCTGTTGTTTCGAATGTTGCAGTGCAGCTGCAGATAGTAGGCCCACTTTACCAAGAAAAAAGAAGACAGTTTTTCATCATAGAAAATCTCTGCAATCCTTGAGAATAATTGCTGTATATATTTTTATTTAGGTTAATTGTATTATGTAAACATCATTTAGTATGTTTTTTTATTTCATTACATTGTTTTATTATACAGTGGACTCCCGATTATCGGCGAGTGGATTATCGGTGTTGCGGATTAACGGGGATGACCAAATAAAAAAATTAAACTAAAAAACGCTTTAGAAAAATGTAAAATACTACGCAATAATAAGACGAGGCAGGTTCATCCATGCGCGCACTATCTATAGCGATCGTTTACGCATGGACACCCTGTAGAAGTAGCTGACCTTGGCACATAACCAGGTTATTTGCGGTCAAGTTTGCTTGCTTTGTCACACACGTAAACAATATTGCTCAGTTCAGTGCGCTGTTTTTATTCTATTTTCACTGTGAGTTTGTTTTCGTTCACGAGTTGACATACGTGAGTTGGTGTACAGTGTTTTGTTTAGTGCATTTTTGTGTTTACGTTACGAAAAAGTTTTGAATAAAAAGTTATTGCGTGTGAATGTGAACAAAACAACTATGTAAGTGAAATAATACAGGCTGGGAGCCATCTGTTTGTTGTTAGCAGTAAAGTATAGCCTAGCTGTCAGACCCTTGTCAAACGAAGATTGTAA
The DNA here is from genome assembly GCA_035578905.1 of Stictocephala bisonia. Lineage (NCBI taxonomy): Eukaryota > Metazoa > Arthropoda > Insecta > Hemiptera > Membracidae > Stictocephala > Stictocephala bisonia. The sequence continues at coordinate 26,896 of JAQJVL010004139.1, forward strand.
AACTAAATAAAAGCCCGCAACCTACCATTAGGCGTGTTGTACTGTAATACAGTACGCAGTAGCTGTTTTTTGCTCTCCCCTCACATTCCATTAATACACTGGCTGACCCTTGCTCACTGAGCGCGTGTGTCTGTGTGTATTTCTACTACAGACACACTCTCACAAACTCCGAGATTACGAACAGGATCCGGTCCCAATTCGTTTGTATTAGCGTAAATTTACATAGTTTTTAGATACTGGTTATTTTTAAACCGATTAAAGGTCATTTTAGGCTATTTTTGGATTAACGGGGAAATCGATTATCGGCGATCGTTCTGCCACCCATTATCGCCGATAATCGGGAGTCCACTGTAGTTTTATTTTTTTTAAATATTTGCTGCACTAAAAAAAAAAACTCATGTTTTGTCAATACAAAAACATTTATACGTTTATAAAAAGTAGAAAATAAAATGAAACTCAATTTTTTCTAACTTTAATTAACACATAACTTAATAACTAAGTGAATAAATTGTCATATCTACATATATGTATTAATAAAAAAATGTTAAAAGCAGTCGTAAAAATTACTACAGTATACCAATAACGTTTCTCCATAGTAGTATACTATTCCAGGGTTAACAACCCTCTAATGTTCCTTATTGATATTAATAAAAAACCTGTACTTACTTTCATCATTTTGGAATGTTTTCTGGCATTCTGTACAGACTTTGTCTGAACCTATTTCTTCTTTACAATTATTTAAGTGGTTTTTAATATGAGACAATAAGGTATAGTAGTCTAAAAATCTCTTGTAGCAAACTTGGCAGCAAAATCGCCCATCCTCTTCCCTGTGCTTAGAGTTACGATGCTGAACAACCTGCCTTTGAAGATCAAATTTAAGATTGCATAAATCACATGCAAACTGAATTTTCTCTTTATGTATTTTTAACTTATGTAAGCGTAAGCTTCCCTTCGACGAAAGTTTTTTCCCACATATGTTGCAATCATGGGGACGGTTTTTTCTTTTCCTTTTTATTGGATCAACCTGAAAATATATATCTGTTTAATAAGAATGTTTGTTTGGTGAAGTATTTTTACTTTAGCAACTATTATGAATTCTTTCTATTACATTCATTAAATACTCAAAAAGGAGGAACTGGAATAGATCACCTAGAACACAATAATAATATGTCAAATTGATATTCAGTCCACTTTTTAAGCTTCTGAACATGTTGCATTTAGACATTCCCATAAAAACGTTTATATGAATGAGAAGGGAACTGATCATATAGCCCAGTGTATAAAACAGCTTGCTACAAAAAGAAGAGTTCATAACCGACTGGACTATGGTCCTTTCTGGAAGCATGCCAAGGACATGATATTACTGAGGAAAATATAATATTATTGAAATAACTTTAACTAAAAATAAAATGTTGCAATCGCTATATAAAGTAACAATATACTGTAATAGTACGCCTAATTATATTATCGCAATTAAATACAGTTTAATTTTTACTTATTGGGACAGTATAGGCCTACACACATAATAAAACACTTAAATACTAAATATATCTCTACCTTATAAGTAACCTAAAACACCTTGATTATAATTATAATAATCGAAAACTAAACTATCATGATAAACAATAACACAAGTAACAACGCATAACACCTGGCAGATTGAGTGTAAGTGAAGTAATCAGCTGTGAAATACTCAGTTAAAATAATGTTATTTGTAATGCTATTTGATAAAACTGCTTAAACGACAGTGAACTGATTGTTGAGAACAAATTGCAGCACATTGAGTTTGCTTGGGAACCACCTCATCAGCATTATTATAATGCAATCCAAAAGCTGTACCAGGTATAACTCGCAAGGTTTACCGAGGCACTTGGCCAGGCGATGCGCAGTAGAGTAATTGGAGTGGGGGGAGCCTCCAAGTCAGTGTATGCCATATGGTAAATAAAAATAGAAAATAAAATCTGAAATTTAAATTGTTGTTTACAACCTGACTTAACCTTGTTATTTTTAATAGATAAATAATAAATAATTGTGACAATTATTACTTATTAATTAATAAAAGACGCTTTAACTTTCTTTATTTATTTGTTTATAGATCTATTCATTATATCATAATTTTATTTATTGATTTATAAGTAAATTAATGTGCCTATTTCTAATGCAGAATTTGCAAAGACAGCATAATATGTTGTTTTTATTTTAGCAATGAGGTTTTAATTCAAATTAAAAATGAAAACAGCCTTTCTGATTGGCCGTTATAATAAATGTAAACAAAAAAACAAAAGATGCAATAGTAACATTTTTTCTCCACAGAGAGGCATTGCAAGCGCAGCTCAACCGGCAAGTCTACAACACGGTAACTAAGAGATCGGTCACATGGTGGAGGGGTATAACAATGGTGGGACTGTCCTCCCCTCCACTTCCCCTCACACGCACTGCCAAGAGCCTCAGTAAGCCTTACGAGTTATACAACAATTAAAAGAACATAATTTGTTATACTGACCTTAGTGCTTTCACTCTCTTGCAATTCTAAATAACTGGAATCACAAGATGAGTCCTGGTCCCATAAGTCATTACCAACCTCCACTTCTTCAGACATGGGAACACTTTCATCAGACACGGCAACATGTCTGATAGGGTACTCAGGATTGACTAACGTTGGCTGATTGCTAAGCTTTTCAGTTGAAGGAGGAATAATCTCTACTGAAACAGGAGGTCCATTGATGTCGTTTTCCCCTAAATTCACAGGTAACTCAGTTAATGTAACGTTGCATAATTCAATATCTTCAGGTATCTCTTTTTTTATCTCAACCTAAAAAAAGAAAAAAACATTAAATAAAATCTGGAGTTTAATTTAAATTAACTATATTAAATAGTTTTAACAGTAATTGGGTATTTAAAATAAGTCACAGGCAATTATTAAAATAGCAAATATTTTAAAGCATAATATCAAAATATGTACATTTCTTTAACTTTCTTCAGTCATAATACAGTGAGGCGATTGCAGTTGACCCTGTGGTAAGCTATTGACATTGCCGATAAAACAAAGATTTGTTGCAACTATTTTTAGGTATAAGTATAATGTGTTAAAGTTTATATTGCTCATAAAATATACTAAAGAAAATGTTTTGAACTGAAGGAAAATTTATGCTTTCATCATTATTGGAACTCTTCTTTATAATATGTAATGAATAAAATGCTATTATAATTGCAAATATTATTTTTATTTTATCAATCCTTGTTACCATCATATTACACAATTCAACCATATTTTTAAAAAAATTGGATTACTGCACCCCACTGAATTTTTTTTTTTTTTAATTCAGAGAATTAGGTAGACATACAAACATTTATTTGAAACCAATATATAAATTTATTCATTTTGTTTTATTAGCCTCCAGAACTGTTATTTTATAGAAATAATACTGGTTAAATTACCTTTTTTTCCTGTCAACAGTTCTTCAAACACAATCTGCTATGTACATTTCGAAGCATAAAGCTTCATCATCAGGCTTTCAAAAACGTCACTTTTACATTAAAACACTAAAAACATTTAAACATATTAAAATAACACATTTGCCGGCCGATGATAGACACCAACTGATCAGTTGGTGTCTTTTGTTGTCTTTTGGTGTCAGTTGTTGTCTATCAGTTGGTGTCTACAAATAACCTAACCAACTGATCAGTTGGTGTCTATCTATAATTTTGGTCAGTAGCGTAGTTGGTTCAATCCCAGCTTCATGTGCTAAAGGTTCTCAGTTCGATCCCAATCAGAGTCAATACATTTTGAGAAGGATCAGCTGATAACCACCAGCTGGCTGTTCATTTGTCATTGGGCTATTAATTAATGACACTTTCTAAGGAAAAGTCGGCCTTAGTTTGTAACAATGACTACATTCGCTCATATACGCATCACTCATTCGAAATCCATATTCGCCCATATCTTGACGATCGGCGTCTTATGAATAAATAAAAAAAAAATAAATAAATAAATATCGCCGGCCGGCAAATGTGTTATTTTAATATGTTTAAATGTTTTTAGTGTTTTAATGTAAAAGTGACGTTTTTGAAAGCCTGATGATGAAGCTTTATGCTTCGAAATGTACATAGCAGATTGTGTTTGAAGAACTGTTGACAGGAAAAAAAAGGTAATTTAACCAGTATTATTTCTACAATATATAAAGTTTCAAGAACTGCTCTATACATTATATATATTTTTTTAATTTATTTATTCACATACATGGCAAACTCCATTTTTACAAAATAAGTTTTTAAATTGTGACATTCCCACAAAGGTGCCATAAATTGCTACAAAAACATGTCTACCCTACAACAATAAATGATTCATCATAATCAAAATGCAAACAATACTTATTGTATAAATAACAACAATATATAGAAATACTAACATCAACAAAAATATAAGTACATAGAAATATACCAACCAACATAATGAAGCATATGCATCTAAATATGGAGAAACAACAATGAAAATAATAACAATTTATAACAATACACTGGCAGAGTACTGCCACAATAAGGAACTTCATAGCTAAACTTATAAAAAATTGTAGTCTAAATAAAAAATATATATTTTTCAGTGCTAACACATTAAAAGAAAAAACAATAGTGATGCTTTGAGATCAGGTTACCAAGCTGGTGTAATCTAGGGATGACATTGTGAAGTTCATAGTTGGTAGAGCAGTGCAGTGTACTGAGCATGTCCAGAGAATGAGTACCACTGGGAACTCTGACTTTTTTTAACTTTAACTTTATTTGTGTATGATCCTGCATCATGAATCCTACACAAATATACAATTTTAGGACTACACAGTATTATCTTGATTACTAAACCTTCTTTCTAACACTGGCTTTTATAATGTATGTTTAGCTTTGAAATGTTAACAGGAAGTTTTAGAATGAGAATTGATTACTTACCCACTGAAAATGATCATAACTGTCTGGACCCAGTGGATCCGATAACTGTGTGTTACATAATAGATCTGTACGTTCACCAAGTTCCATCTGAAACACAGACCCTTTTATTGCACATTAACTCTTTAGAAAAGTTACTACAAAAAAACTAATCTAAAAAACTTCACTAAAAAACTAAACTAAAATTTGCAAAGTTTATATCAGTGTAAAAAAATCTGTTTAAATTATATGCAAGACTATGTTGATACACATTAATCAAATTGATCCTTTTTAGAAGAAGTTTTCTATTATAAGTTACATTAAAAAAAAACATGAGTCAATAATTTTGGAATTTCCTATTTTTCCCCAATTTTCATGGAAAATGTTATTTATGCTTTTAGAAAAAATCATCATGAAAGTCATACTACCAATGGGTTTTTGTGAGATATTTGGAGTAATTTAGAACCGTACTTTTAAAAAAAATCATCATGAAAGTCATACTACCAATGGGTTTTGTGAGCTATTTGGAGTAATTTAGAACCCTAAGATAAGTTTCATCCTAAAAATCAAAAAGTTATTTGATTCAGGATTAATAAAAGATTTTAAATAGCATATTAGTTAATATTCAGCATTCAGAATAAAGTAAAACACAATAGATACCATTTTATTTTAAGTCTTAGGGCTAAAGTATTAACTACAATAGAGCTGTGGAACATGATTATTTTACAACTGAATAAACAGGAAGTAAGAACTAAGAACAAGTATTTTAATAAATGGCAAACATGAACCTTGCAAACCATTGAAATAGATTATTTATTGAAAAAATGAATGCTTACAGTTAGAATAAAAATATGCAAGTTTAAATCCAGCCAAATTACAGTTTTGATGGGATTAGCATATAAAAAAATCTTTGTTGTCTTCTCCAAAGAATTGAGAATGCTAATACAGACTGTACAACATCAAGTGTCTGTGCGTGGTGGGAGAATCTTCACACACGCGCTGTCCGCACACCATTTACTGTGGGTTTATGTATAACTTGAAGCAATCATAAAGGTGCTAGAGTAGTAATTTTCATAAATATATTTGATTTGTTGGAATTTTAAATTGAACAGATGACATTTCAGAGGTGCTAAAACATAGGAGGTAACTGTAAAAATAGTATTTAGAATTTTTTATAATATGATTATATATACAGGTCTCTTTCACATTTCAATGTTTTTATTAATCCACTTTATGAATTTATGAATAAAGGTAGCTCAAGACATGAGAATATTAATATACTTAAGTTGTCGATTTAAACATTACTTTGATTGCAACATATGAAAGTTAAGTTTCATAAATTTATAACTATTGTTATGGAAATTGAACTTGCTAAGATAAATATCATTTATGTCTGTAAGCTCAATAAATCTTTTTTTAGTCTATTTACTCCAGAGGCATTTTTAACTTACTATTTATTACTAATTTTAGTACTGTTGCTGTTTTAAAGTTATTTGTTAACATTAGACTTTTCATGGTTTTTTTTCTTGAAGATTTCTAATGCTTCTGGTGGATAAGGTAGTAAGTAACACCTGAAGATAAACATTTTTTTTATATGTTGAAACACTAGATATCGAGTTTTTTAGACACTAAAAGCATTGTGAATCTCCACCAAATTAATAATCATAAAGCAATGCTGCTTCACTAGTTATAATTAAGGGGCACATATCAGATCGTTTGGAGTAGATATTAGTTTTAAATTTCATACAAGCCAAAAAATATAAAACAACAGAATTTATAGTGATAGTAATATTGTTATATTGAAAAAAATATTGTTAAGGAATTTTGTGGCCCAGTTTAAAAAGAGCTAAGGGATCAGATGTAAAATATGAAAATGTTTTTAAAATTTTAGAATGGAATTTTACTAATGTATTTCTCATTAAAAATATATGCATTAGTGTAAATGAAATTTCAGATATAGAACTAGACTAAAGTAAAAACTGTGGCACTACCTTCCAATTTTAAATCCAGTATCACTATTAGCTTAACGATAAGACAAGGTATAAGATCAGCTGAACAACTGCCAAAGTCAGAGGCCAATGGGAAAGGTTAAGTAAAAAGGTATTTGCTTTGAGCAGACATCCATTCCATTTGATTATTAATTTACTAGGAGATGGGGAAAAATTAACAGATAGTAATAAGGATACGAAATTCAAAATTCAAATGCAGTATGGTTTCTCGAAGCTATAAGTTTTGTGATCTGTGGGGCGAGTGGAAGAGAGGCTAACATTTTCTCATTAATCTATTTTTATTCAAAGAACAAAATTCTAGCGAGTACAATATGCAGTTTCGGACCTATGTTTCCTGTAACTATTTTCTTTATATTGATGTGAAGAACTAACCTTAAAAGTTTAAGAACAGATTTGGAATCACCCTGTATACATACTAAATATATGATTTTTGTGCACACCTGTACACAATGACGTGTATTAGAACCATAAATACCAACTAATTATCTATACTAAGTATTTAAACTGAAATATGTGATAGATAAGAAGTTATTATATAACATTTATAGCTTTCAAGGCAAAATATACTTACAAAATGTGACAGTCCTGTAGCTTTCGAAAAATTAACAGAAGTTTTAGGTTTTTCAATAGTATTTTGACAATTTGATTCAATTTTTTCTTCTGGAAATTGTGAATTATTAAAAAATCTTGTTGAACCTTTATGATCCTTCTTCATGCCATTTTTATTACACAAGTGAAGTTTTTTCTTACTAGCTCGTTTAGTTTTTGTTCTCTTCTTACCAATATTGGCAACTAAAACAATAAGTGGACTTTAGACAAAATATTAATTGACTGAGTTTCTAATTAACAATATTTTCATTGTATTTTAAATGTTTACAAAATCACCAATAAAAAATACTTTTTACTAGGCCTTTCGCCAGCAAAGCTGATGATGATGGTTAGGTACTGACCCACCCGCCCACCCATACACGTACAGTGATACTGACCCACCCGCCCACCCATATACGTACAATGATGCTGATCCACCCGCCCACCCATAGACGTACAGTGATACTGATCCACCCGCCCACCCATAGACCTACAGTGGTACTGATAATCATGGCTGATGATCATCATCATCAGGCAACACAAATTTATATTTGGTTATAAAAACTATACTATAAATATTTATAACCAAATATAAATTTGTGTTTTATGATAATGGCAGATAGGCCTTTGCTGGCAAAAGGCCTAGTAAAAAGTATTTTTTATTGGTGATTTTGTAAAAATTTAAAATACAATGAAGAATACCAATATCATCTCCATCTGAAATTTACAATATTTTCATTGTTTTGAGGGTATTAAAAAGTTTGTAGTATAAGGTTGGTACCCCTACTTAATATATTTGTTTTTCATAAACTTAGAAGTTGTTCAAAGGTGAATGGTTTATGTTACTGAATTTGGTAGTTGCTGCTCTTGTTCTGACCTTGGGCATGTAGAGGCAAGATAGAGTCAACAATTTAATGAAGTTATCCAAACATAACAAGTACATATATAACGTTTTACAATAACCTTACCAAATTTTTTATTGTAAAAAGTATCTTATCCTTTATGTTTAGCACATAAAGGATAAGATATGTATCACATTTTATCACATCAATCATGTTTTTTCTTGGTTTAACCATAATAACTGTTGTTTATTCTTTATGATAAAAAGTTTTTATTTTCATAAATATCATCACAAAACTTCCTTTCCTTGATTACTTGTATAATAATATTTATATGACATATATGACCACAGCACACTTTGAAATTAGTTTTTGTGTATGTTAAAATCATGACTTTACCATATACTTCTCAGCTTCAAAAATATTGTAAAACTCTCTTATTGTTATAGTTTAAGTTTTTTAAGAAGTAAAGTGAATGGCAAAACAACATAGACATGATTGATAATAGCATCAACAGTATTAGGATTAAATGAAAGAAAAACAGTTTTCTTCTTAAAATGAAGATGGTAAGTAACAAAAGAAGTCAGTCTCTGTTGGAGACTTTTGTCCATCCTACCAAGGCTTTCTAAGCCACTGTTGAGAGTGATTAATTAACTTACTTGAACTTAGATCCAATTCCTTTTAGAACACATTAAACAGCCTGCTTTAGAATGAAGACATCACAGTTCCATTTGCAAGTTAGCAGATAAATAGTACATTAAAAATTCCCTTAATATTAAAAGGATTGCAGGTGAAAGAGATATAAGGGATATAGCGCTATTATATTTTATATATATCACACAGTCCCTCGTATAACTATCAATGACAATGCACTTCAATGACTGTCTTTGACTCTTTATCCAGCAAGTTAGGAAATTAGCAAGCCATGTCAAAAGCCTTAAAACGGTCCAGGTAAATATGATTCACTTGGCATCAATTCGCATATGCTGTCATGATTGTTGAAATACCAGGATAGTGGAGATAGTTGATCTGTCATGAAAAGCCATGATGATTTCAACCTGGTTTTAGATAGAAACATAAATGGGCAAAGACTGAATTCTCAAAACCTCCAGCTAGCCAAGATTGGATTTTATTGGTCTATGATTGATTATATTAACACAGTCGCTCTTCTTTAAGTTGGAGGACTAGAAAGCTCTGCTTCAATATTTTTGTGAGTTTTTGATGTTTTAAGCTAAAAATCTTTAGACAAACACCATAATTTGCAGACATTATAAATTAATTAGAAAATACTGTTTAGTTTTTTCTCAATATAACAAAGTAGTTTTTACTATACTGTTTATTTGATTTACGTTTAACAAAAATAAATAAAAGTAATCTTATTATTTTTTTTAAATGTATACTTTTTATTTATGCATCTTCTTTAAAAAATGGGAACTCTCAATTGATTACTTTTGTAAAAGGTTTCATTTAGAAATATTATGAAAATAAATATAATGCACTCCATAATACAGTGCAATCATCTAAAATGTGAAACTTGATATCATCAAGCACTGATAATCAAGCCTGTTCTGATCGAGAACTGGCCCACAACACGTTTGAACCAAATGAATAATGAATAAATGAATAATGAGGAATTGTATTCCTCAATTACTTGCAATACAATATACAAGAGAACAAAAGTTGCCTGGAAATAATCAAGATATGTCTTCCAGTACTGATGGCTATGTTCACTTTATTTGCATTTCTAATCTGTCTGTTCTAACCTACTCATAGCGTAACTTACTGCGGCACTGAGCAAGCCTTTCCACACAGCTTACCCTATCATTACACTTATTGACCAAACAGTACAATATTCTTATTCCTACCTAAACTACGCTTATTTAAATATTTACAATCTTCATATTGAACTGAATACCTTAACTTACATAATACAAATATACAAAAAACACAAACAAAATAGAAGTAATAACATAGAAGTGACCAATCACACTGTTTTCTTATGCTTTTTGTAACCATTTTTGACATTAAAATGCCAGGGACTTACTGCTTGAGCATAACTTATATGCCTTACATTAAAATCACATATTCTCACAATACACCGTTGCAGGATGTTACAATAAAGATAGCAATGACCTGATCTGAGAAGTGAGCTAAAACAGTCCTGAAACAGATTGGTCAGAGAATATCCATTACATACACTGTTACAAATTACAGCCAGATATATGTACAGTAAATGTTGACTTAACTATGGGAACAAAATGATAAAGGAAAGAAACTTCCCCTGCAAAGAAGATAACATAGAAAAAGGTGTTGGATTCAAACTGGTTGTTCCCTTTTAACTGCAGGTATGTTGCCATGACAAAGACGATGTTGCTGAAGAAGACATGCTACAAAGTGTAAAAAACTATTCTTTGCAAATAATCTGCATAGCGTATAGATCACTCCACAAGGATGCATTATGCCTTGACTCTTGGATCAGTAACATCTTATCAGTAACATTCACCTCGTATTGTACTGGTTCGCCCCCTTACTCTGTATGATAAGGGATTTTCATCAAAAAAGTCAATACCCACCCGCCCACCCATAGACGTATAGTGGTATTGATAATAATATTATATTATTCCTAAACGAGATGTAATACATTGCAACTTAAATTATGTTTAAACAAATTAGAAATTTTTAGAAAACATTCCTGCAGATTAAATTTGACTCATTTAACAACCTTTTTAAATTTTAATATTAACTTCATTTACCAATCTACATGGGCCTGTAGGCCTGAGTGAAAACTTTAGGTATTTAATGAGTGAAGTACCAACCATCATCTCAGTTGGGGATTCAAGCCTTGAACTAAGCAGTACGACTTTAGCCATTAAGCTACCATGCAGGCAACCGATATGCCTGCAACCCGCGCAAGAAACCTCTGCATTTGGCATCATATGTGAAGCTTGGCCTTAAGCTTTACAAGTTAACTCTGAATGTGTGCTACTTGCTTTATGACCCCCCCCCCCACCTTCAGTCTTAAGAAGTAATTCTTCTTAAGACATCATAAGTCACACATCTTACACCTAAATAATTAATTGTATAATAATTTTTACTTGGAAAACATAAACAAACTAAGAAATAGTCCTAGTGCTATGTTCCATAATAAATCAATTAATAATCAAAACATCATGAGTTAGAGGTCCCTTTTTTTTCTTGGTTCTTATTGTAGGTGGATGATAGGAAGGATAACCCCCTTGTTGGTTTTGGTAAGTAGGATGTCCCTCACCATCATTTTTTTGTCTGAGTAGGATAGTTGTCCAATGTGTACTATTGGGCATGTGGGAAGTTGGTCACAATTGTACTATGTAGGGGTGAGAGGCTCCTTCATCATTTTTTAATAGTAGGAGGTTAAGGTTCTTATTTCTTGTGAGTCTGTTTTTCCAAGTTCTGAGACCAAAATATAGTAGTTTTATCAGGTCAATACATTTATTAAATTAAATCCAGACTTACTGAAAATTCGGCATTTTAAACTCAGTGATTCCCCTACTTATAAAGTAATTTCACACCAATAATATTTGGGTTTAGCTATGGATAAACACTAACTGTAAAACAATTTTTGTCAAGAGTATTTTTTTAATATTCTAGGCCTTCGGCTCATTAGACAAGTGTCAGAGTATTTAATGATTATTGATGACACGTACCTTCTCAGCAAATTGAAATCATTTTGATTGAAGTTTTATTTTAATGATAAACATAGTGTCTTATTGAGAATATACAGTGTCTGTCAAAACTATAAAATTCCTATTAGTATACCAAGATATTAATAGGAATTTTGATTTTTCTTATAAGAATATTCATTTTATAAGTCCTGACTGTTGTGACATGCCTAGTTTCATAATTGAAGTCATTATTGTGTATAAAAGCTTGTGACAGACTACTCCCAATTTTTAAAAATATAATCTAGGACCATTTAAACATTCCTTAACCATTTGTCTAGTTTTATCCGTTCTAGATTTATAAATTTTGTAGTACTACATTTTATGCTTTTTAGGCCAGTTTTACAAACAAAATATATTCTGTGTAATCAGCTGTATTAAAGATACAGTCTAATTTATATGAGAAAATTTTGTTTTTCATGGGATTATATTATGACATGAATCTATATATCTCCCTATCCTTGATCTAAGATGGAAAAAAAACTAGACCTGATATTTCTCTTTAAGCTAATTAATGCCCATATAAACTATCCGGAACTCCTAGCACTAATGGACTTAAGAGCTCCACGTGTGACCAGGCTCCTGGAATACATTAGCAGACGCCACTTTTCTACCTCTTACAATTAAAACAGCAGTATTCCTCGAATCCTTAAGGCTGGAAACTCTATCTCCTCACAGATCAACTTCTTTGGGCAACAGGTGGATTCATTCAAGCGGCAATTAAATGATATAATGCGTAATAATGTTCAAGATTGAATCCATAAAAGTGAAATGTAACCAATCGTTAAATTCTGTAGTTTATCATTGTTGAAATTTATTCGTTTATTGTTATTAATTGTATGAATTGATACAAAAGAATTTCCCTATTAATTGTTTCTTGTACTTGCATAGAATATACTGTAAGTATTAAGTTACTACATAACTTATTTAATTTAATTACATGTACTTTATTTATAACATTATTAAAACTAAGTTATGCAGAAAAATTATATAGATTATAAATGATGCTGACCGTTGAAATGAAATAAAAAGAAAAAAATGACAAAAGCATAAGATAATTATTAGATTTAGTAAATTTTTACAAGGACTAGAGTCTTTGTATATATTAGTCTCTTGCTAGTGTTATCATACTTTTGATAGATTAAAAGGGGAAAAACTAAAATAGTACATAAATACATACGGTATTACAACCTATTTACAGGTATACAGGATTAAGTTGATTTTCCTTGTTTTGAAATAGTTTATTTAAAATTCAATATATAATGTTATTTAAATTCACTCATGTAATTATTCATATTCACCTTAGAAATTGCACAAGGTGTTTAGGTGAATCACATGAATAGTAATATTCTATTTTTCCGATATCTGAATAATCAATCCAACCCAATTTTTATTGAGGAAATATAATTAACATCAGCTTATCGTACAAACACTGTAGGCATTTATAAGTATTGTAAACATAAAATCACCTCAATAATTGTATTAAAATGCCACAGTCTTGTGGCAACAATGGCCAACCAGCCATGATGTACATGTGCAAAGGGTGTGTTACAATACGTAGGCTAGGTGTGACCCTAATACCGGAGAGTACAGTCTAACCATTAAACGTGCAAGGTGAGATGTGCGTTCCTATATTCCCAATACAGCAAAGAGAAATACCACCTTCATGAACATAAAGCACAATTATTCTTTTAATGTAGCCTAAAAAAACTTAACTTAAAAAATGTAACTTAAAAAAATACAGCTACCTGGTTCCATAAATGGAAGATTAGAATATCGTACAGACATCAAGTCATACGTACAATGATAATTATTAAATTGGCCAGAGATGGGTTGCCAGATTATTCCATATTCAATAACAACACAAACGTTTAAATCAAATTATCCTTACCGTCTTTTAGGACATTGTCTTCTACAGTAGAGTAGACCTCAATTACTTCCATAATCACAGCTAATTTTTCGAGGTTGACAACAGACTGATCTTTTGCTTTCCTTGGAAGAGTAGGCCTATCACGTTTTATCACATCAATCATGTTTTTTCTTGGTTTAACCATAATGACTGTTTTTATTCTTTATAATAAAAAGTTTTTATTTTCATAAATATCATCACAAACTTTCTTTCCTTGATTGCTAACGGAGCCGTACTTACCAACCTAACCTATACTGAAGAAGGGTTTCTTACTACATTACCTAGCTCCTTAGTAGTATTAGTATGTCTCTGTTTCTATATGCTATCTGCTAAAGAATTCTGCTTTATTCTTTCAATAAATAGGTTTCAATTTAAATTTAAAAAATTGAACGCAGAATCCTTATATCGAGGTTAAATTTTATATTGACAAACGACATCACAGTATCACACGATTCCTAAACTAACTAATGAATGGCCGTCGGCTATGTTGTATTTATTTTTTATTTTTCTTATATCGTTAATTTGTTTCAATTCTTTCGTTTCTGTTCAAAATGTATCATTATGCCTTATATTTTATTTAGTCCACTGTGAAACCATATGTCCCTATAAATATTGATAGATAATACCATTGACCTTCTATTATACATATAATAGAATGATATAATAGCATAGACCTTCTATTATAGAAGGTCTATGATAATAGATATATGTAGGCAGAGTTCCTCACTACAGTAGGATTTCATGACGAGCCTTATTACGTTTCTCAAAATAATATAAGGGCCATAAGTACATATACATACATTTCTCGTATGTTTTCTAGCTTGCAGTTCGTCTGCATCTACTATTAATGTGATATTCAGTAATTTAAAAACGAATAAGAAACATTCTGAGAATATTTGTGGCCTGTAAAAATGCCTAAGTGGTTGTCACCCTAATCAATTATTGCAGTTCTAAAAAATTTTAATGATCGCTAGAAATTGTGTTAAATGCCGTGTTCGGCCCGAAGGCCGCGTAGTTAGTATCCCTGCATGATAATATTGCTTTTTGTAGGTTGCATTTTGGCCTATGTAAAAAAAGTATACATTCCAAAATTATTATATAATGTTTACATTTACTCTTTGCTTTAAGTCTAGACAACCTCCAAAGTATTTAGCTTGAGGATGAAACAAAGACATGCATATAGAAAAACATATGTTCAAGAAAGGAGATTTTGTATGTTTATATTTTGTATTGCACTATTGCACTATTATGAAATTACAGTTACAGTACAATTTAGTGGTTATGATCAGCTCTCTTTCCCTATTCCTGAATAATTATTCAAAATAAATATAAACCTTTTTTTATAAGTTTTTATCGAGTATGATGAGTTAAGTTTAGTTTGTTTATGGCATGTGACATTGAGAATTCATTCATACAAATTGGTTTTGTAATCAATGTGTTAATGCAATGTAACCTAACTCTTTGAGTGCTAAACAATGTTGTGAACTTTTCGTCTATGAAGTGCTAGGGTGCTTTTCTACTTGTATCGTAGAAGTGCTTAGCTCTTTAATGTTTTTCTGTTAAGTTAATGTTGCAAGAGTTTAGGAACTTGCTCGATTATCTGAAATGGGCTGGTTCTTCTTCACAGCTATACTACTGTCCATCTAATAATGTACAGTATTAAAATATATATTTAGGTGTTTATGCACTTTATAGACGTCTCGCCAATCTTGACCTTTTTATCGACAGTGGGTAGAAACATTTCTATATTTAATGAGAAAACACTTTTATTCCATGGAAATAACGTTCTGTAAAAAATCTTAAATTCTACATTTTTGAAAATATAATTTTTTTATTTATATATGAAATTTTTTCATAATTTTTTTGAAATTTGATATATTTGTTCGAGCTGAACATGAATTTGAACCTATATTGAAATACATTCGCTGTGGCGGGCTACCCAGGTAAACCTGAGGAGTTGCCGTCTTCTTTTTGTCATTGTTGCTCAGCCACTCGAGGTATATAGACGAGAGTAGCACCGTATTGACAGCGATGCCTTTTCAAAGCATTACTTGAACTTCGTTCATTGGGTTTTAATTAATAGTGACAGTGTTTATTGTCTCTTAATGTTTTTACGTCATATATTCTAACAGTGTACAGTTATTACAAAAAATATTCATTTTGTAGGAAAAATTTTTCCATAGAATACATATAGGTGTTCTATGTCCTTGTTCCTTGGTGTTGTCAAGAGAGGCATCAAAGAACAAAGGTTCCTTTCACCTTTTTACCAGAATCATTTATAACTGCCCACTCCTGTTAAAATCAACACTCATTTCATACATTTTTTTTCAGGATAAAATATCAGGCTATATTTTTTTAGAAAAACAATTTTAGTAGATTATTTTTTAGATAGAAAGATTGGTTCTATTTAAAGAGTTCTTTCTTTAGTTTACTATTGTAACAGAAGTGGTATCATCAACCAACATGTAAAGGTTTTCTTTTGGAATCTGAGAGGTGATGTCATTTATTACTACTGGGATGTCATTTTGCCGTGGATATCATAAGTACATTTGTTATTATCCTAAATTTTCCATACAATCATTAGGTGTATGTAGTATTTAAATATATGAAAAAATGGGGTTGGAAGAATATAATGTTTTGTAACAATAGATTGTTGAATAGCATTTAGTGACTGACATTGCCACAGCAATATATATAGTTGCTTAGCACTATTAAGAGTAGAATCAGTAAAACGATACATCATTGTATAGCACTGAAAGGGCTAATACATATCAAAATATCACTTGATGTATTTGGTTATTAAATAAATACAGATTTGATCATAATGGCCACCACTTTGGATATTATTGTTAAAAAGGCTAATAAAGTCTACCATGAAGGTGTAAGTATTACTATAACACTATATAGTAGGTTATTTACCTTAGGTTATTTACCATAGGTTTAAGCTAGGCCTCCTGAGTTAGCATTTATATATATATAGCCATTTATTTAAAACAGGGGTCTTGTTGGGATTTTTTTATTAGTTGATAAATAACTAAAAACTAGAATATGATTGTTTGTTTTGTTAATATGTTTATTTATTTTTTAATGGATTTCCCACTGCAGGCTGAACACAAAGGATTAGCACTTCCACTAGGTACTACTTCATTCACACTCTACTTTCCTTTCCTATTTTCTCCAAATCCACACTCCATTGCTTCCAATCTCTTCTCCTTTTCTTTCCTAAGAATCCACGTTTATACTTCATGTAACACAAGTGGTAACACATGTAACACACTTCTAACAAAACATTTCATAAATATTTTCCTTAGCTTCTTATCTAACATTACACAAAGTAAACTGCTATTTTTAATAAATCTCTCTTTTTGCCATAGCATTTTTTACTTTTATTTCCTTTTTGCATCAAACATCTCCCTCAATCTTATAGGTAAATAAATAATATACTGTGGTCAATTTGGTAAACCATGTCTATCATTCTCATACCAAATATATCCATAAAGGATAGCATTATACAAGTAGAATATTGGTATAAGATTTATAATATTATGGTAATCGATTTCATGTTCATTTTTATGCATTATGTTTATTTAGTTTTTAATGTATATTTCAGGAGTGTATATCAGGACTTGTTGTGTTTAATTCACCTTCTGACATTAAGCATGATGGGATAACATTAAGTTTAGAAGGGACAGTAAACTTACAATTGAGTCCCAAAAATGTTGGAATTTTTGAAGCATTTTACAACTCTGTCAAGGTATGTATAGCCAAACAATACTCAATCGATCAAAATAACGCATATCGGGTAAAATATATCATAAAAAAATATAAAATATATCGTAAAATATAAAAAATATCACGAATCCCAAAATAATCCATAATAAAATCAGTAGTTTAATCTTGAGTATCTATATTAATTCTTAATTTAATTTAATTAATTAATTTAACTTAATTCATATGTACTGAATAGTTTTATAGGTACCGTACTCAAGATTAAATTACTGATTTTATTATGCATTATTTTGGGAATCGTGAGAATGGTATTTTACTTCAATTTTATTCATCTTTGTAAGCATTATCAAACAGGGTCAGATTGGGATCCCTGAAAGGGTTCTACCCTTAACTACGAAAGGGCGCAATCGGGGGGGGGGGGGGCTCCCCTGGAAGACTTATAAAATGGTTTCCTTGAAAACCTATTTTTTAACACCTTTTGTTACTTAAAGCAAAGCATAATTAAAAACCATATATTTTATTTGATAAGTTTTCATATCATGGTATCTCAGCTAAAAATGTATTACTGTGTAACATAAAAACGTATTTTAGAATTGGTGTCCAAATAACAAAACATTTTGCTAGAAATAATAAACTGTGTAATAAAATTGGAAAAAATGATTGTTTTAAATTGACAGTAGTAGTCCCGTCGTGTCTTAGTCGCCTAAAAGCTAGAACTTTACCTTTAGCGCGGCAGCACATCATTGCTCCTCGCCTAACGCTGTCGCATTTAGAAGATTGTAATGCAATCAATATAGAATTATATATAAGCCTATTTATGTTTCATAACGGATTTATTGGAGATTTTGTATGACTTATAAAAGTTGTTTTAGTTATAACTGCTAGGTGTAATGTGTATTTCGAATTAACTGAAGCGCCCTGTGGAAAATTCAAACCTGCGTCCACCAAAGGTCACACTGTTTCTTGGGCCGGCGATCTAGTCCGGGCCTGCTAACAAATATTTTGCCCTCGTAGAGTTCATAGATAGTAAAGTGACTCTATGAAAATTTCTTCCGCAAAAGTTTTAAATCTAATGATTACATATTACCTCTTGTTGATGATGAGATGGATTTCAATATTATAGATATTACTTCTGTGGTTGATGCAGTTAAACGATTTGCTATACGTTTCCATTGATACTAGATAGTACTTATATAGTATAGTATTATATTCAGTAATTAGGCTATATTCTTATTGGTCATTAAACTCGTTTATACTTAACTTTTTTGTGGCGTTTTGTTACCCTATCACAATCTATCTTAAGCCACATTAATGATTTAAACTTAGTGGCTCAAGTTGCCTATATCAGGATCTAACTTGAGCCATACTTTTTATTTCATGCATAACATAGTATACATTTACTCTTTTCTCTGGTGAAATTACAAAACATGAATCAAGTTTTAGGTCAGTTAGAATAGAGCATGAGTGGTTTCTTTAAATGCAGGTGCCTGAATCTATAAACTGGCTGAATACTAAAGTATGTAATTATACAAAATCAAAACACTAAATTACAATGTTAATCATTTATTCTATATGATTAGCATAGTCGTATAATACTTTATGTAGTTTGAGAGATAGGAGCATCAGCAAACTTACACTAGAAGATAAGACCACAAACATGGAAGACAGTTGAACATTAAAAACACAATATGTACCAGTAGCACAGATTTTTGATTGACGAACAGCCCATGAATGTTTAGTATACTTGTTTTAAGATTTAACTGGTTATATATAATTCTTAAATTGTGACTAAAATGAGAAACAGATTATATATTTCTCATTGTGCTATGTTTAAATGTGGCCTCTTATAAATTTTTAGTCAGTTTTGAAAATCATGCAAGTTTACCTTGATGAAGAAACTTATTTATTGGATATTTTCATAATATGAAGAATAAAAATAAATGTTATCCAGTAAAATTTAACATAATCTTATATGCGATATTCTTCATATTTTATGTTACTTTTGAAATTTCTGGAAGAAACAAACTATAAATCTAATATTAGAGAAATGTAACCCTTACAGATAAAAGATTAGATAAAAAATATTTTAAATTGACTGATAAATAAAACTGTTACAGCCAATTCAGCTAGTACAATGTACATTGGAAGTAGCTGCTCCGGGAAAAATGCCCTCAGGTAAAACAGAAGTTCCATTTGAAGCACCTCTTTATCCAAGACCAAATAAAACATTATTTGAAACATACCATGGAGTATTCATCAACATCCAATACGTTTTAAGATGTACTTTAAAACGTAGTTTTTTAGCAAAAGATTTGGTGAAAGTTGCTGAATTTATAGTTGAATATAAGGTAAATATTTCATTTTAACTTAATGAATTTTTTAAAGAGATTCAGTTGTATGTACTGATTTCATTTTAGTCGTACTAAGCCATTTGTGTACAAATCATTTTGCAGAGTTTGATATTTTCACTTGCATACTTTTATTCTTTTCCCTTTATTTTTATCTTTTATAATAAACTAATAACGTTCTTCTTCATTACTTATACCACTGGTAATTGAATCATTACCACCAACTTCAACTATTTCACGAGACACTTACAACTCTCGTAATTATTTGAAATTACATCAAATAACCTCAAAATACATTTATGTTCTCTTTCACAATCCATTTTTAAATCTATAAAGTTTAAAACCTATATAGAATCAATAACAAAGTAATTTACTATAAAAAAAAATTACATACAAAATGACTTGCAAAGCGGGAATTCGCCACTTCATTATCAAAATGCAATCTACTGATTTCTCACAAAATTAATGTCATGAGGACTGACCTTGTTATTGTGAGGCTAAGAGGAAGAGGGTAGGATAAAATGGCACCCTCCCAGTAGTTCCTGTGCATAGCTAGAATTCCTATTATGGCGGGGATTTCCCGTCCGTGCAGGGGATCTGGTGTTAAACTACTTTGATAGTTAAAAAGATGTACTTTCCAGTTCATGAAGATAAGAACTACAAAATAAGATAAATACTTTTTTATGGAAATTATTTTTTACAGACTATTTAATTCCAGTTTTATTAATATTTAAAGCATTAGCACTCAATGTGTCAAGCAACATCGAGCATGGTTTTTTCTTGGACAGTTGACCGATGAGGGTGACAGCATGTCAGTTTATTGGCGGTTCCCAGTTTAAGTGTTAGAGAGGCCTTCTTAGCCGTAACTTTCCTGATAAAATGAGACATCCTCTAACTTTTTTTAAAGTGGACTCATATTATTTGGGCCACGTTTCCCGCACAATCTAGAAGTGCGTGGGTTAGTCGAAACGTCGGCCGCATGAGTGCTATTCGTCGGATTCCCTATTAATCACAACCAGCTTTGATCAGCTCTAAATTAATTAATTGAAAAGGATAATAGTTATTATTTGGTGCAAACGATTTGGTTGGCTGCGATCCCCCTCGTGCCCTCTAATTATAGAATTCTACATTTAAAGTTTTGGTAATTGAGTACTACATAATGGTTCTACTCCCCCCCCCCCATTCTGATTGCTTAGCCTAAACTCCTCGCCACGTGTACCGCGCATGCGCGGGCGATAGTTCCCCTTTCTGCCGAGTGGCTGTCGTTACAAACACCAAACAGTAAATCTAAATAGCTTTTAAAATATGTCCAGTAACTAATCTTATAATCTTATCACAACCATACTGTTATAAAGGGCTGGGATAAGCTGGGATAATACCACTGGACGTGTATGGTGGGTAGGTGGTCAATACCACTGTAAGTGTATGGGTGGGCGGGTGGGTCAATACCACTATACGTATATCGGTAGGCGGGTGGTCAATACCACAGTATGTGTATGGTGGGTGGGTGGTCAATACCACTGTACGTGTATGGGTGGGCGGGTGGGTCAATACCACAGTACGTGTATGGGTGGGTGGGTGGGTTGTACCCAACCGTCATTACTAGTGCAAATCTTTCTGCTGAACCAAATCTCTTATTGTAGAAAAAACAAATTTTCTCAAAAGAAAATAATCCAATACGAAAATTGTTTTGGATAGAATTAAACTGTTTTTCCTTTTTAATAAAACAATTTGTTGATTAAAACGTGAAGAAATCTTTTTATCTTTCAAAATATCAAAAATATTAAGATTTACAAAAATCCCACATGTATTTTGTATTCATTACAACAATTCCCAAGCCATATTTATAAATAACTCAAATTACTAATTTGAGTAATAATATTTCTAATGGGCATGAAGGTGGAGTTAATGTTCTTAAATTCTTGACATAAAAAATTTAGAAAGAACATCATAACCTATCATTTTTTTTTTTTTAGCCAAGCCATAGTGATAGAGCCACTTCAACACCTGTGAAATTCACCATCTCCCCAGAGTCGCTACAAAATGTCAGAGACAGGACAAGAATACCTCGCTTCATAGTTTCTGGTGTTCTTGATTCTACAGTGTGTTGCATTACCAAACCTTTTACGGGTGATGTATGTATATTTTATTTTTTTTAGATTGATTAACAAATATAACTTTTAATATTTAAAATAAATGCTAATGTTTACGTCAATTTTCAAATTGCCTATTACAATTTCCTAAACCATTAGGTACCAACAATTTGTGGGTGTTTGTTAGAAAAAACCGTAAAAAGCAATAATCCTATTCTTATG
>JAQJVL010004140.1:0-49220 GCA_035578905.1 Stictocephala bisonia
AAAATTTTTTAAAAAAAAAAGCTCGATATACTAACTCACTGACTGACACTAAATGTTGAGGCACTTCCCGGCGTCCTACCCACAACAAAATTTTACTTTTTTCACTCATAAAAAATGTTCAAAATTCACATTTCTACAGGCGTAACAAAAGCGCACCTTATATATGCATTTTAGCTTAAAATCTAAAAATGTTGGGGTATCGAGGGCCCAAAAACTGAAAATTTTGAAAATGTAAACATTTTTAATACTGATATTATATACTCAAGTGAAGTATCAATTTAAAGCTATTTTTATCCTGAATCCAAATATACCATCAGATTTTGAAAAGGGAAAAAAATAAGGAGTATGTGCTCCCAAAATACAAAGATATTCCCTAAAACAAAAAAAGGGTAATACTAAAATGAAAACACCCAAGTAGGGTATCAAATTATAATTATTTATCTTCTAAAACACATGATACCATTAAGTTTTGGAATAGATGACGTTTAAGGCCCCCCCACCAAATTATAAAATGCTCCAAAACCCAAAACTGGGTAATTTTTAACTAATACAACAAAGTGGGGTATCAAATTAAAGGCATTATTCTCTTAATTACTTATGTACCATCAGATTTTATGGGCTCCACTGCTCCAAAAACCAAAACTTATGGAATACTGCTTATGAATCCTTGTGAGGTCGTAGGCCGATCATCCTCATGAGGCAACATGCCGAGATCCACAAATAGGACTGTAGCTTGGTGAAGCCACAGGCCGAACTTTTCCCCGCGAGGCCGTAGTTCGAGTTCCACAAAGAGGCCTATAGTGAAGCGTCTCGGTGAGGCCGTAGGCCGAGCTCTCCCTACGAGGCCGCAGGCCGAGTTCCACAAAGGGGCTAACAGTATAGTTTACAGGCGAGGCCGTATATCAAGCTTCCCTCATGAGCGTAGCGAGTGACGACGGGGTTGGCACGCGAGGCGTGCAGGGGTGTTCCGTAGTCTATATACTATAAAGCTCGATGTAGTGACACACTCACTGACTGACACTAAATGTTGAGGCACTACCCGGCGTCCTACCCCCGGGTGAATGTGAATCTCTCGGTCTGAAACCTCCAGGAAAATACACAAAACTTTACTTTTTTTCACTCGTTTTACAAGTTGGCGGCCGTTTTCCCCCCAAAAACTGCCCAATTTATTTCTTATGGGAAAATCACAGAAAGTCGTTTTATAACCTAACTTGAGAAAAATATTGAGTAAAATTGGCAAACCTTCACAGTTCTACACGCTTAGCAAACGCGCACCTTATATATGAATTTCAGCTAAAAAATAAAAAAACTTGGGGTAACGGGGACCCAAAAACGGAAATTTTTGAAAATACAAACTTGTTTAAAACTGATCTTATCTACTCAAGTGGAGTATCAGAATAAAGCTATTTTTGTCCTGAATCCAAATATACCATCAGATTTCGAAATAATAAGGGGTATATGCCTCCAAAACAAAATAAAATATCCTAAAACCAGAAAAAAAGACAATACTAAAAAAAAACCGCCCAAGTCGGATATCATAATTTGATAAGGCATTCTTCTCTTAGATATTAATTTACCATCAGATTATAAAAAAGACTATGTTTAGGAGCTTCACTACCCCGAAAACAAAAATTCAAGGTCATACTGGTAAACAATCCTGGCGAGACAGTAGGCCGACCTTTCTCACGAGGCAACATGCCGAGATCCGCAAATGGGACTGTAGCAGAGCCCCTTGGCGAGGCCGTAGACCGAACTTTCCTACGAGGCAACAGGCCGAGTTTTACAAAGGAGCTTAAAGCTGAGTTCCCAGGCGAAAGCGCTGCCGAGCTTACTTCACGAGAGTAGCGAGTGATGAGATTGGCACGCGAAGTGTAGGATCAATTTTGTAGGAAGATTAATCTTATATTGCCCCAATGTATTTCTTATATGAAAATCACAATTGTAAATTTGTAAATGGCAATTAATAAGAGGTGTATGCCACACAAAGAAAACTTCCAAAAACCCAACAAAAGGATAATACTTAAAAAACAAAAAAAAAAAAAAATAAAAAAACAAGTGGGATATCAAACTGTACGTATTTGTCTCTCAAATAACATTATATCATTGTATTTCGGAAGAGACAAAGATTAAGTGCTCTGCCCCAAGTCGTCCAATCGCCACGATTTATTTGAAAAATTCATAAATCGCATTTCCTAACATATGAGCAATCTTTATCATTGGTACTTCTCCGCCAGTCACCACTCTCCCACAACTTGACAAGTACAGGATGTTGCGCCTGCACTACACTGACACCGAGCCCACACGGTGTCCAGGCCGCGAGGTATCAACTGACTCACCGCGGCCTCCTCAATACTTTATGGCACGCCTTCGCCGGTCTTTATAGGTGTACACAATCATCAGTTATCAAAGTAAACACTCGTCATAAGTATCTCACAGTTTGTTGGAGTGTACCGATGGAGACATAGTTCGAGGACTCACACACAACTCACAAATTCATCAGTTATCGAAGTAAACACTCGTCAAAAGTCTCTCACAGTTTGTTGGAGGGGTGCACCGATGTACTCACACACAACTCACACAATCATCAGTTATCAAAGTAAACACTCGTCATAAGTATCTCACAGTTTGTTGGAGTGTACCGATGGAGACATAGTTCGAGGACTCACACACAACTCACACATTCATCAGTTATCGAAGTAAACACTCGTCAAAAGTCTCTCACAGTTTGTTGGAGGGGTGCACCAATGTACTCACACACAACTCACACAATCATCAGCTATCGAAGTAAACACTCGTTACAAGTCTCTCACAGTTTGTTGGAGGGGTGTACCGGTGGACTCACACACAACTCACACAATCATCAGTTATCGAAGTAAACACTCGTCACAAGTCTCTCACAGTTTGTTGGAGACATAGTTCGATGACTTACACACAACTCACACAGTCATCAGTTATCGAAGTAAACACTCGTCACAAGTCTCTCACAGTTTGTTGGAGACATAGTTCGATGACTCACACACAACTCACACAGTCATCAGTTATCGAAGTAAACACTCGTCACAAGTCTCTCACAGTTTGTTGGAGGGGTGTACCGATGGAGACATAGTTCGATGGCTTACACACAACTCACACAGTCATCAGTTATCGAAGTAAACACTGGTCACAAGCCTTTCATAGTTTGTTGGAGGGGTGTACCGATGGAGACATAGTTCGATGACTCACACACAACTCACACAATCATCAGTTATCGAAGTAAACACTCGTCACAAGTCTCTCACAGTTTGTTGGAGTGGTGTACCGATGGACTCACACACAACTCACACAGTCATCAGTTATCGAAGTAAACACTCGTCACAAGTCTCTCACAGTTTGTTGGAGACATAGTTCGATGACTCACACACAACTCACACAGTCATCAGTTATCGAAGTAAACACTCGTCACAAGTCTCTCACAGTTTGTTGGAGGGGTGTACCGATGGAGACATAGTTCGATGACTTACACACAACTCACACAGTCATCAGTTATCGAAGTAAACACTCGTCACAAGTCTCTCACAGTTTGCTGAAGGGGTGTACCGATGGACTCACACAAGCTAGATGTAATGACTTATCTGGAGATTTCACACATATATATTTTTTATTTTCAAGATACGTCTTAATGCGACATTAATGTGATTTTAATTAATAATATATAAATATAACAACACAAAATTGTATTGCTTTTATAAAAGTTACACAATCTTAAATAGTCTTCTACTATATAAATGCTTCTTTCTTATAAATTTTCTTTCATTTCACTTTTGAATTTTTTAATATTTGTTATTTCAGATATGTTATTGTATAACTAGAAATACCCTGCACGCTTTACGTGTCAACCCCATCATTCGCTACGGTCCTGCGGCCTCGCCTGGGAATTCTGCTTTTAGCCCCTTTGTGCAACTCGGCCTGCGGCCTCGCCAGGACACTTTGGTATTTTTATCCCTATTGTGGGACTCGGCCTGCGGCTCGTGAGGAAGCTCGACCTACGGCCTCGCCAAGACACATAGCCTGTATCACAATGAATTTTGGTCTGGATGCAGTGGAGCCCATAAACAGTAATTCTAACTCAATTCAGTTTTCGAATTACTGTATTGGTTTGTTATCCATTATCATTGAGCCATTTAAGAACTCTAGAAATTTGAATATATCGCACCCCCGCTAAAACAGTGGCACAACTCAAAAAGTGCATATTTTCAGGAGAGCCGGAAAACTAAAAGAGCGTTACTTTAATCCATTATAATGAAGAAACTACCCATCAAAATCGAACGATATGTATTTTTTTATACAACAAAATGTATCTGAGGATTTACTAGTAAATTTATAATTTTAAAAAAGTTGGCACTTAGTGTTAAAAATATAGTTTTTAAAAATTTATTTTGAGTTGTGCCACTTTTTTGTGAACCGACTTGTGTATTTTCTTAAGTTTAGTCACTCTTTAGGTGGGTTAATAAATTCATCAAAACCATATTTATAAGGTAGAGCAGAACTTTAATTGAGAATAAAAATGAAATTATAAAAGTAACAAATTCAAAAGTGATGGAAATAATTCATTATGAAGTAATAACTAATAATTATTCAAGGTTACTAAAATATTGAAAAAGGTTACATAGATTTAAAAGTATAAACACTAAGTTTTGGTACAAATAATTATTAAAATCATTCTAGCAGTTGGATACTAAAATAAGTACAAAGGTGACAAAGATTAAAGTGTTCCTACACAAACCCTTCTGCAAATTATTATAAAAGTCCTTGTAGTAGTAATAAAATAATGAAAAAGTTGACACACATTTAAAAGAATGACAACACTAAACTTTGCTATAATTATTATAAAAAATCCTTGTAGTATTTTTGTTCTAAAATAGTACAAAATTATTACAATAAATAAATAGTACTAACACAAAATTTTTTTTAAATTATTATGAAAGTCCTTTTAGTAGTTAATTAAACAAAAATTGAAGAGGATTACACAGATTAATGAGTACCACTAAACTTTTCTACAAATTATTATAAAAGTCCTTGTAGTAGTTAGGTACTAAATTAGCGGTTACTAAACTCACTAGGTCAGCTTTTTTCCTTGCCGCAATATCCAACTTTTGTGTGAAGTGTGAAGTTGAAATTTGGATTTCCTTTTTCAATTCTAATGATGTGGGCCTTGGTTAGCTTCATGTGGTGGTCTTCTCTTTCTTCCTCATTGTCTTTTTTTGCTATTGTTGATACAAATCCACAGTCATCATACATTCTTTTTAAGTCAAGAAAATCTTCTTGACACATTTCTTTGACCTTGTAAGGCGGTCCATTTTTTTTAGCTGTTCATATTGTTGTGAAATACTGAGAAGGTACATAAATTGGGCCAGATTTAAGCACCTTTTTCGTTTCTTTCTCAATCACTGAGTGCGCATTGTCTCCCTCGTTCTGGGTGTGCCCCTTGATTAAGAACTTATGCGTGATGGCTTTGACTGGTAGCTTTGTCACGGCAAACATGCACATCCCTATCATATACTTATTTTTTTGTTGTCCCCCGCAATTGTCTGAGTACAGCACTACTTCTAAGTCTGGATCATTTACAGCTTTTGATACGTCTTCTAAATATTTTAAAACACACGTACCTATTTCATTTACTCCTCGAATTCCCTCACCTTCATTCCATGCATAGCAAGAGACTTGTTTAGTTTTCAGTTCAACAATTGTAAAATTTATACAGTTCAACTTTGATTTGTAACAAAACTGAGATGTTTCCCCTTTTGGTACCGGAAACACCGCTTATAAATCATAACAGGCAACAACAAATTTGGCATTTACTTTAGCTTTATCTTCTTCCTTGCTAATACGAAACAGTTCCTTATCTCTAATATGCAAGTTGTACTTGTCTCTAATTTTAGCTTTGTCTTCTTCCGATGACAGGTTATAGCTCGTGCAAAAATCGCATGAGGTCCTCCTTGATGCCATCATAACCTAAAAAGAAACATGTACTTTAAAAAATTGTTTACAGATCCTAAAATAGATCACTTAATAACTGTGTCTTTAACAAGAAAATTGACACAACTCATAAAGTAGCGAAACAAGGAAATTCTTTTTTAAATCTTTAATCACGAAAAGAGGCATAACTACAAATGTGCTTCTTAATAACGAAAATATTGAACATATGTAAGCATGAAAAGAGACACAACTACAAAAGTGTCATTATAATAATTTAGTTAACCAAAGAACAGCGCTTACCTTATCGTGAACAGTGGCCTAAGTCAAGATGTGCCAGTATTCAGGAGAAACATCACAGGTGTTGCCTCGACTAACTCTGAAATGCCACTGTTCTTGACAAACACCACCCGAAACTAGTTTAGTTGAAAACCGACACAACTGCTGCCAAGCGGCCATTTATTGAACTATCACCATGGTTGTCAGTGCAGGTTGTAGAGAATGGACCGCAGAGCAATCTAGCGGTGCTAACTCAAAACTGCCAATTTTTGAGTTGTGCCACTATTCTAGCGGGAGTGCGATATGAACTAATTTTGAGTTATCGAAATGAGAATTGTAAAGTGTAGTGTCATCTGCAGATACTAATAATTTACCTTCTTCGGTTGTATTAATTAACTCATTGATGTAAAGGATGAAGAGTAATGGTCCAAAAATTGTACCTTGTGGTACATCAATATTACATCACAAAGAGAAGAATCAATGTGATGGTCTTGACTTTTTATTTTAGTAAAATGTTGATGATTGCTTGAGAATGATACGATCCATTGCAGTGCTTTGTAATGTAAGTGTTATATATCTTGATTATTAGAGTTTTATGACTAATGCTGTCAAATGAACGCTAATAATAAAAGAAATCAAATCATAAATGGCATCAGTAGTTGATTTAACATTTACAAGACCAAATTGATGTTTTTGATAAAAGATTTTTAGTTGAGGACCTCTCATAATTTGTTCATATACAATATTTCAAATAAGTTTTGAAAATACTGATTATAGTGTAATGGATCTCGAATCGGCAATTTTAAATCCCTGTTCCTTATTTTTAACAAAGGGATATTTTATGTATTTTAAATTTTGATGGAAAAGAGCCAGAATAAAAGGAATTATTTACAGTATTATAGATTATAGTGGTCAATCTATTTGACTTTGAATTTTAAGATAAACGATGGTATATCATCAGGACCGGAGGAGAAAGTGTTTTTAATATTACTTGTCTAAAAGTTACAAATATTAGCGCTAGATTAAACATTTGTACTGCAAGCGTAAATTGGAATAATATTGAACTTAGTAAAAAGTGTTCAAATTACAGCTGATTAAAGGAAACAAAAATGTCTGAACAGAGAAAATCTAAGAGATTAGAACAAACAAACCTAGACGAAATGTTAGTAAGCGAACATTGCACCCATGGATATTGAGTTGAGTGAGAACTTCCTTCTGGCGGGTTTAGCTCAGATAACAAAATCCTACCTAGCTGTTATAAAGTAACGAGAAATGTAGATATAGAAGTGTCACTTTATTAATAGATTTCTTAACACGTTAGTGATACCGACAAATAATCAAAAAACCTTATATAAAATTTTGTTCTATCCGCAATGATCCACTTGGCTGAGTTGCGAGTGAAAGGTGTCAATTATTATTATCTGTTTTCTAACATGTTAATTATTAATCTCGTACATTCTACATTTAAATTATTTTGAAATCAGAAATCGTCAATTAATAATAAGAAACTAGTAAAACTAAGTTACAGAGTTGTAACATCAATAAAGAAACACGGCATAATAATATGGAACAGAAAACGCTGCGTGTAATTTCATCTGCTTTTGTATTCAAATTAAGCTATGAGAAACGACTATGCGATGTCACTGAGAAAATAATTAATGCTAAAAATTTAAAAGACCTCTGTCTGTGTTAAGACCACTGTATATGTTTTGGTTGGTGGGTGGGTCAATACAACGGTACATGTAAGGGTGGTTGGGTGGGCCAATTCCTCTGTATGAGCATTGATTGGTGGGTGGGTCAATACTTATTTATCTAATAATTCAAACGGTAATAACCAATTTACAATAATAATACAAAGATGGCATATCACTCAAAAGGACTAATCATAATTCTATACATATTTACAAGCTTTGACCATTGCAGTAACGAAAATACCAATAATATAATGTAAAAGTAAGAGACTATAACAAAACAACTACATAAAGTCTAAACAGTACAACAATAAATTAATAATACAGTATAACGAGACAAAATAATGATAAACAAGTTGAATAACATAAAACAATTCTACAAATAATCTAATGAAAAAGATAAACTATAATCTAGTCTATACAACAAGCAAATCCATGACAATGAATTACATGCAGAAATAATAATGACAGGTCACTAGAGCATCACTAGAAATGTCTGGAAATGATCACACGGCAGCTCATAAGGCAGGACATCAACAGATTATCGAGTTAATGATTAGAAATCAAAGATACACTCGTCAATGTCTTGAAGGAATTAACAGATTCCACAAAAAAGTCTATTATCGACTAGTCTGTGCGTATGGACAAAACCACTGTGCGTATGGGTGGGTCAATACCACTGTATATGTATGGGTGGGAGGGGAGGGTGGGTCAAAAGCACTGTATATGTATGGGTGGGAGGGGAGGGTGGCTCAAAAGCACTGTATATGTATAGGTGGGAGGGGAGGGTGAGTCAATACCACTGTATATGTATGGGTGGGAGGGGAGAGTGGGTCAAAAGCACTGTATATGTATGGGTGGGAGGGGAGGGTGGCTCAAAAGCACTGTATATGTATAGGTGGGAGGGGAGGGTGAGTCAATACCACTGTATATGTATGGGTGGGAGGGGAGAGTGGGTCAAAAGCACTGTATATGTATGGGAGGGTGGAGGGTAGGTCAAAAGCACTGTATGTGTATGGGAGGGGGGATGGTAGGTCAAAAGCACTGTATGTGTATGGGAGGGGAGAGGGTAAGTCAAAAGCACTGTATGTGTATGGGAGGGGAGAGGGTAAGTCAAAAGCACTGTATGTGTATAGGAGGGGGGAGGGTAGGTCAAAAGCACTGTATGTGTATGGGAGGGGGGAGGGGAGGTCAAAAGCACTGTATGTGTATGGGAGGGGGGAGGGTAAGTCAAAAGCACTGTATGTGTATGGGAGGGGGGAGGGGAGGTCAAAAGCACTGTATGTGTATGGGAGGGGGGAGGGTAAGTCAAAAGCACTGTATGTGTATGGGAGGGGGGAGGGTAAGTCAAAAGCACTGTATGTGTATGGGAGGGGGGAGGGGAGGTCAAAAGCACTGTATGTGTATGGGAGGGGGGAGGGTAAGTCAAAAGCACTGTATGTGTATGGGAGGGGGGAGGGGAGGTCAAAAGCACTGTATGTGTATGGGAGGGGGGAGGGGAGGTCAAAAGCACTGTATGTGTATGGGAGGGGGGAGGGTAAGTCAAAAGCACTGTATGTGTATGGGAGGGGGGAGGGTAGGTCAAAAGCACTGTATGTGTATGGAAAGAGTATGTTTACTCCAAAACTTTAAGAAGGGATATGAATGAATGTAAATGTTCAATTAAATTCAAGTGTAACCTTGCCAATGTTCTTCTGCTTTTCTAGTGGTAACTAATCTCTCATAGTATACTAATACTGTACGTGTATGGGTGGGCGGGTGGGTCCATACCACTGTACGTGTATGGGTGGGCGGGTGGGTCAATACCACTGTACATGTATGGGTGGGCGGGTGGGTCCATACCACTGTACGTGTATGGGTGGGCGGGTGGGTCAATACCACTGTACATGTATGGGTCGGCGGATGGGTCCATACCACTGTACGTGTATGGGTGGGCGGGTGGGTCAATACCACTGTACATGTATGGGTGGGCGGGTGGGTCCATACCACTGTACGTGTATGGGTGGGGGGTGGGTCAATACCACTGTACGTGTATGGGTGGGCGGGTGGGTCAATACCACTGTACGTGTATGGGTGGGCGGGTGGGTCAATACCACTGTACGTGTATGAGTGGGCGGGTGGGTCAATACCTCTGTACGTGTATGGGTGGGTGGGTGGTACGTGTGGCAAATTATCTTATTTGTTTATTTACAATGGCAACTATCTTCAACTTTGTAGGAATGGCAACCTTGTAGGAATACTATCTTCAACTTTGTTTATATAATTATTATAGCAGACCACTTTATGTGTATTGGTTGGTGGGTGGATCAATATACCACTGTATGTGTACTAGACGGTGGATGGGTCAATACCACTTATGTTTATTAGTTTGTGGATGGGTCAATATACCACTGTATGTCTACTAGTCGGTGGATGGGTCAATACCAATACCACTGTACGTGTAGTGGTTGGTGGATGGGTCAATACCACTGTATGTGTATTGGTTGGTGGATGGGTCAATACCACTGTATGTGTACTAGTGGTGGATGGGTCAATACCAATGTATTTGTATTGGTTGGTGGATGGGTCAATATACCACTGTATGTGTAGTGGTTGGTGAGTAGGTCAATACCATTGTAAGTGTACTAGTGGTGGATGGGTCAATAACACTGCATGTGTACTAGTGGTGGATGGGTCAATACCAATGTATTTGTATTGGTTGGTGGATGGGTCAATATACCACTGTATGTGTAGTGGTTGGTGAGTAGGTCAATACCATTGTAAGTGTACTAGTAGTGGATGGGTCAATACCACTGTATTTGTATTGGTTGGTGGATGGGTCAATATACCACTGTATGTGTAGTGGTTGGTGAGTAGGTCAATACCAGTGTATGTGTTTTTTGTTGGTGAATTGGTCAATACCACTGTATGTGTATTGGTTGGTGGGTGGGTCAATACCACTGTATTTGTATTGGTTGGTGGGTGGGTCAATACCACTGTATGTGTATTAGTTGGTGGGTAGGTCAATACCACTGTATAAGTAGTGGTTGGTGGATGGGTCAATACCAATGTATGTGTATTGGTTGGTGGATGGGTCAATCCTACTGTATGTGTATTGGTTGGTGGATGGGTCAATACCACTGTATGTGTATTGGTTGGTGGATGGGTCAATCCTACTGTATGTGTATTGGTTGGTGGATGGGTCAATACCACTGTATGTGTATTGGTTAGTGGAAGGTCAATATACCACTGTATGTGTAGTGGTTGGTGAGTAGGTCAATACCATTGTAAGTGTACTAGTGGTGGATGGGTCAATACCACTGCATGTGTACTAGTGGTGGATGGGTCAATACCAATGTATTTGTATTGGTTGGTGGATGGGTCAATATACCACTGTATGTGTAGTGGTTGGTGAGTAGGTCAATACCAGTGTATGTGTATTTGTTTGTGAATTGGTCAATACCACTGTATGTGTATTGGTTGGTGGGTGGGTCAATACCACTGTATTTGTATTAGTTGGTGGGTAGGTCAATACCACTGTATGTGTAGTGGTTGGTGGATGGGTCAATACCAATGTATGTGTATTGGTTGGTGGATGGGTCAATACCACTGTATTTGTATTGGTTGGTGGATGGGTCAATACCACTGTATGTGTATTAGTTGGTGGGTAGGTCAATACCACTGTATGTGTAGTGGTTGGTGGATGGGTCAATACCAATGTATGTGTATTGGTTGGTGGATGGGTCAATACCAATGTATGTGTATTGGTTGGTTAATGGGTCAATACCAATGTATGTGTATTGGTTGGTGGGTGGGTCAATACCACTGTATGTGTATTAGTTGGTGGGTAGGTCAATACCACTGTATGTGTAGTGGTTGGTGGATGGGTCAATACCACTGTATTTGTATTGGTTGGTGGGTGGGTCAATACCAATGTATGTGTATTGGTTGGTGGGTGGATCAATACCACTGTATGTGTATTAGTTGGTGGGTAGGTCAATACCACTGTATGTGTAGTGGTTGGTGGATGGGTCAATACCAATGTATGTGTATTGGTTGGTGGATGGGTCAATACCAATGTATGTGTATTGGTTGGTGGGTGGGTCAATACCACTGTATGTGTATTAGTTGGTGGGTAGTTCAATACCACTGTATGTGTATTGGTTGGTGGATGGGTCAATACCACTGTATTTGTATTGGTTGGTGGGTGGGTCAATACCACTGTATGTGTATTAGTTGGTGGGTAGGTCAATACCACTGTATGTGTAGTGGTTGGTGGATGGGTCAATACCAATGTATGTGTATTGGTTGGTGGATGGGTCAATCCTACTGTATGTGTATTGGTTGGTGGATGGGTCAATACCACTGTATTTGTATTGGTTGGTGGGTGGGTCAATACCACTGTATGTGTATTAGTTGGTGGGTAGGTCAATACCACTGTATGTGTAGTGGTTGGTGGATGGGTCAATACCACTGTATTTGTATTGGTTGGTGGGTGGGTCAATACCACTGTATGTGTATTAGTTGGTGGGTAGGTCAATACCAATGTATGTGTATTGGTTGGTGGGTGGGTCAATACCACTGTATGTGTATTAGTTGGTGGGTAGGTCAATACCACTGTATGTGTAGTGGTTGGTGGATGGGTCAATACCAATGTATGTGTATTGGTTGGTGGATGGGTCAATCCTACTGTATGTGTATTGGTTGGTGGATGGGTCAATACCACTGTATTTGTATTGGTTGGTGGGTGGGTCAATACCACTGTATGTGTATTAGTTGGTGGGTAGGTCAATACCACTGTATGTGTATTAGTTGGTGGGTAGGTCAATACCACTGTATGTGTAGTGGTTGGTGGATGGGTCAATACCAATGTATGTGTATTGGTTGGTGGATGGGTCAATCCTACTGTATGTGTATTGGTTGGTGGATGGGTCAATACCACTGTATTTGTATTGGTTGGTGGGTGGGTCAATACCACTGTATGTGTATTAGTTGGTGGTGTAACGTTATGTTACATTATTTATTAAATCTGTAATAATTAAGCAAATTTTCAACAATTAATTTTATTAATTAAATCTGCAACAACAAAGCCTCACGTTGTCGCGTCAATCTGCAACGTTATGCCTTTTTGACGCCTCACGTTCTAGCGCCATTCTGTAACGTTACGCCTTTTGTTACTTCATTTATTTTATTTATTTATTGATTAAATTAAAATAATGATATTCAATAAATCAGGGTTCTTTAATTAATTTCTTTTTTGTCCCAAATTATTGGGTGACAATTTGTAACCTTTTACCTTTAAGGAGGTTGTTGCTTTTATTAAAATTATTTATTTAATTTAATGAAAGTCATTAAATTATTGCATGATTTCTCTTAAAATTGATCTCAGGGTCTAACGGGTAATTCGGTGAAGCTTATATGATGCAATCAAACAAGATAGTTAAGCTTTCAAAATATTATTTTAATCACATGTTTCAATTAGACATTTACTTTAGATTATTTTTCTAACAAAGTTATTTCAATATAAAAATTAAACTTGACTGAATTTATTAAGAAATCATCATTAATATTCTATTTTACAACTTAATTAGAAATACACTTATCTGAGGCACTAAGAGGTTCTCGTGGAGTATTAGTCAGACCGGTTCAAATTTAATATTCAATTCACTGAACAAGATTTATTAACGCACTGTTTCAAACAATACTGCACAAATATGATTCTAGGACTGTCTAGGTTGTACTATAGTGAGAGTTTTCAATGTCGACAGAGGATCGGAGTCATGTTACTGTTTCTGATGGCGAGAGAAAAGACGAAGTCATCCCATTGACTCCCTGGGCGAGAGCAGAGTACAGAGTGATGCCACCGAGAGCGAGGGCGAGAACCCTTGATTTTGGTCAACCGCGTGGTATTCCCCTCCTCTAATTTTTTGAACCAATAGCGTCCCTACTTTTTTTTTGTTGTTTGTCACTAGGTCGTCTGCTCCAACGTTGCTTGTACGTTCTTTTTTTTGAATAACGGGTGGGGGTAATGGAAACTTTCAACCGACTTGCATGTTGATTCCTGTCCCCGCCACTGCGTTGTGAATTTGTTGACTGTTTTGGTCTCACGCATTCCAGATGTTTTGATAATTCTCGGAACTGAACCACCCATCCTGTTTCGAACAAAGGGCCTTGTTTGAGTCGACATATTTATGTCTCCATGTCTACCCAACTGCGTCTTTCTTACGACAATTCTCTAATATGATTTAAAACTTCTTTTTATTTTGATTAAATATATTTCTTTCCTTCTATATAATAATTTATTTATTATTTATCTAAATTAATTAAATTTCCCTACCAATTTGGTGGACCCCGTTACAGTACCCCCCGACTTTTTGCGATGTGTGAGTAACGCGAGTCAAAAAATCTTGATCTTAAACACGATTCACCAAATTGTCGATTGTTCCTCAGATAAGTTTTAGTTTTACATTATTTGCTTATATCTAAAAAGAAATTGAAACTATCAGCTATCATACAACTCAATATCAAATTACATATTAGATTTCATGTAAGAAATTGAGTCTAAAATGAACATTCTCATTCAACAAAATTATTTACCTTATCTATGCAAATCAATGAATTACCATTTAACAAGTTACCAAGTTATCAATTAAAAGTCAATTATTTAAAATTTACAGTCATTTGACAACATTTCAATAAATTAAAATTGTTAATTAAAAATTCAACAATTTATGAATTAGAATTCTAACAGTATTTCATTATATATAATTGTTAACAAAATTTAGTATATATTTAATCATTACAAGTTGTCAACTAAAAATTCATCAATCATAAATTAAAATTTGTCAAACAAAAATCATATATTACACTTTGAAATTCATACCTTAAATATCAATACATTCTTAAATCAAATACACATGTTTGTTAAGTTTAATAATTCACCAAATTATAATTCCCTTTTAAATACTAAATGATCAGTATTTATTAACAAATTATTTAAATCGTTATTAAGATTCAACAATTATAAATTAACAATGAAATATTCATTCATCTACATATATTCATGAATCAAAACAATGATTTACAAATCAAAATTTCACAAGTCCAAAGTAGTACTTCACAAATTCCATATC
This sequence comes from Stictocephala bisonia, assembly GCA_035578905.1. Taxonomy (NCBI): domain Eukaryota; kingdom Metazoa; phylum Arthropoda; class Insecta; order Hemiptera; family Membracidae; genus Stictocephala; species Stictocephala bisonia. Next base: position 15,035 of record JAQJVL010004140.1, read on the forward strand.
ATTAATTAACTATTATACATCATTTAAAATTATACAAGTTTTCAATTACCAACAATGATTTGTAGCATGAAACTATCAATCACAATACATAGGTTATGTATCAATATCAATATAATACACTTCAGCAATTATTAATTCATTATTCAAAAGTTAGATTAATCCATATATTTGTTTGTAGTTATTATTTTCAAGCATCATAATCAGAATCATTTGACTACTCTTTATACCTGCTTTTCATCTAATTCACCATTTGTTGTAGTGATCATCATTCATTGACTCAACAATTCATCAATCATTTGTTTTATCAACACTCTACTAAATCCCTCATATAAATTTTTCATCCCTTTAAACCATCTTTAAATTCCATAACCTGTTATCAATCCATTTAACCTTCTTTAAATACTAAAATCCTATTTCACCCCTTAATCCTTCTTTTAATACTGTAACCTGTTTTCAATCCTTTTATCCGTCTTTAAGTACAATTATCCATTTTCAACCCTTAAAACCTTCTTTAAATACAAGTATCCGTTATCAAACCTTAAAACCTTCTTTTAATTCTGTAACCTTATTCAATTCATTTCCCGTCTTTAATTTCTGTAACCTATATCATCCCATTAAACCTTCTTTAAATACAAGTATCCATTATCAGCCCTTAAATCCTTCTTTGAGTTCCTATATCTTTTTTCAATCTTTTATCCTTCTTTTAATTTTTTAAATAAATTCTTACACACTACACAATCCACACTATTCTCAAATAATTCATTATACATTAACCAAATCTTTACATTATCAAGTCAGCTATCAATCACAAACAATTTTCCCAACATTTTCAATCATCAACATGTCATCATATTATTACACATATCATCGATCCCTAGTCAATTCTTAACATTTATCTTTGATCAATATATCAAAGATCCCTTAAAACTTTTTACATATTATTTGTTATTCAACAAATGATTAATTCTTAAAGTTGTACATCATTAATTACCAACTCATTCACATAATAAGTCATCAGATTATACTTATTATTTATTTGGAATGAAATTCATCAGTCCTTAATCAAAGTTATCAAACAAAACGATACCTTTATCTGAAATGCATGGTATACATATCATCAAATTATATATAAGTATTGATTAACAACAATAAGTTATCAACTCCTATTTTAATACAAAAATAGTTTGTATTATACATTGTTTACCAATCAACAGATGCATTACATAGTTTTTTGTCATTGATGCAAGTTATTATTATTCGTTACTTTATAATTTATTATAAAAAATTATTGTAATTCTTTTTAGTAATAAAATTATTATTTGAATTGATATTTATATCTCACATATTATTGAATAATATAAAAAATCTATCAATAAACACCATTGTCATTTTTTCATTATTAAAAATTCATCATTTATAAATTATTTATACTTTGGTTTTGTTATTTATTTATTATATGTTATTTATTTATTGCTATTATTTATTCCATACATATTTGCATAATATTTTATTTTTTATTTATCATCTTGAGACATTTTGTCAAGTTGTTGGCTACGCCAGTGGGTCTGATGTCACTGCACGTACTTTGGGATAGTTCATTTACAACACCATAGTGTTCAAGTATGGGCCAGGGTTCTGGAACATTGTAATTGTTCTTGTAGAGTATTGGTTTTCTTCAGAAGTTATTGCTTATTATGACAAAAGCTTAAAAACAGTCACTCACTTTTATAAAACTGGATGCGGTCCAAGTGTAAAGTTTTACACTAGTTCGAACTTATTTTTGTTTTAATTTTAAAGTATTGAATAACCAGAGTTAAGTTCTGATAATGGCCGGTTCACAAAACTAAGAGTCTTGTAGATTAAAAAGATTGTAATGAATGTACAATCAAACACCAACTATGTCTGTTTTACACCCATGGGTTGTGGAAGTCACATAAAGATAGATGACACAAAGGTTGACTCATGTGTCCAAAATGGCTGCACTCAAGTTGTTGGTCTTGAAGGACTAGTGTGCCTGGATGCAGACAGTTGACAGGGCCATGCCAATGGGATGAGTCACTCGGTATGTCACTGGGTCGGCTGCTCCGCAACACCATGGCTCTCGGGAATAGGTCGGTCCTCCGAACACCCATCGGTGGCACCACACTGCTATTTGTGTCCATACATGTCCACTTTTCCAAAATGTCCCTTGTTGTCGCTGGTTTTGCTGCAATATCATTATACCTGATGGTTGTTTCACTATTGTTCCCAGTGTCCACACAGTATCAATTATTTTCATGGCAATGTCATTCTACCTGAACCTATTACTTTAATTACTTTTCTATTATAAAATATATACAGCACAATCTAATTACTGACTGCTAATTATTACAATGTTTTCAATTCCATAAGCAACTAAATTGATTGAAAAATTATTTATAAAACATTTTAAACAAACTCATATTTAATCATCTTTTATCTTTCCTGACTTGCATCATTGACAAGTGAAAAAGTCATAATAATTTATGAACAAACATTGCAGTTACACTTTATTCATTAAATTGTGATTCTTATCACTGTTCTTAGTATCACTTGCGCGTACTAAAGTTTGCCATCAAAAATTACATTACATTATTACAATATTTCATTCTCATTTTACAATGTTATATTTTAAATTACTAATCTAAAGGTGTCTATAACATGACTTTGGTAAATGGGGTTTGCCATGCTACAGATCACTGTAAGCTTTTAGTTTTTAGACGCTATCGTCAAGGTTAACCACCACCTAAAATTGATATACTGTGCCATTGTGTGATTAATAGAGTACTTGGCGTTGAAGAATTTAGAATTTGGAAAGTGACTAGTTGAAATTATGTTCGAATCGTACTGCTATTAACCACTGGCTATTCTCCCTTCATAAAATTCTTATGATGATTAAACATCATAAACATCAATAATAGCATATACAATGTACATACTTGAGTTATTTCAACATCAATATACACAAGTTGTATTAAAAAATTATTATAAAGAATCTCCTTTATATCTCAGTAAAACATAGGTATCATCTCATCATATTCAATATCAGAATTACATTCATCTGATTATTTTCAATATAAACAGAAACAAGTTATTACAATAAAATACCTTTCAAAAATCTCCTTTCATTACATTAGTTAAATACATCCTGGAATCATATCATCTTGTTGTCTGAGTAGTTTTCATTATAAACAAAACAATTTGTAAATACAAAGTGTTTTTTAAAAGTTTGATGCATTTCAGTCTAACATACATGGCACATTCTACCAATGTTGTATTCAAAATATGGACATAAACAAGTTATATTAACAGGGTAGTTTAAACAATCTCCCTAAATCAGCTTGGTATCACATCAATTTCCTATTATCATTTGTTTTATATTCATTTAGTTATTTCAATATAGACATAAACAAGTTACAATAACACAGTATTGTAAAAGAAATTCTCCTTTTATTATTTTAACAGCGTATACACAATGTGTGTATTTGGATTATATTCAATGTCAACATACAAGAGTTATAAAAACAAAGTGTTACCTTATACTTTATTTACTTCATCATGATTTAACATTTCTTTGAGTCATATCATATTATTATTTAAATCATTTTTAGCATGAACATTGACAGGTCATTATAACATTGTTTAGTATTAACCATTTATCATGTTATTATTTTAAAATATTCAATATAAACATTCATGGATTATGAAACAAGCTATTATAAAACATCTCCTCAAACTATCTTATTCTCATCTGAAAATCATTTTATTATTAGTGTTATATTCATTTAACACCTATTATTATCAAAGTTTCATTTAAATCATTTAATATTTTTCATATTTAATAACAACTCTCTGGTTATTATTATTTTTCACAAACTGTTAATTAGGCCTACTATATCTTTATTATTATGGCATCTCTGAATATTCTTTCTTTTAATAGTTACTTTACCATTAAAGATATTTATTCATCATCTTAGTTTAACATGAATGTCATATTATTTCAATGTTATATTTAAATCTCTTATTCAATCACAAATTCATTTTCCTGTCAATATTATAATTCTTCAACTAGGCCTATTATTTGTTTAATATTAACTGACATCTTTAAGCATTTTTCTTTTAAATAATTATCTCTACTCTTTCTTTATTTATTTTTATATAACCCCCCTATCATTATAGTTATATTGTTTCAATTGCTGTTTATTTATTATTATTTCTAAGTATTTTTTTAGTGAACAGCTAAGTTTATAGTTTAGTTTTCTGAGCAAATGTAGTTATCCGAGTGCACTGATTTAAATTTTTTCTTTTTATACTTAAAGTTTGAGAAGCATGAGATATTATAGTATCTCATCACATAGTTTACAAAGTCTTCCATGTCTACATCAAAGTTTTCACCCCCCATCATATTATTTTCAACTTCTTTCTGCTTGTTTAGACCCCAATATTTATTTATAATCTCCATCTCAAACTTGAAGAACTCATTTAGCTCCTCAATCCTACTTCTGATCATTTTTAGTTTTTTATTTTCTTGACATTTGAAGTCATCTACTAAACTTTCAAGGTTAGTATTACATACTGCCAAAGCTTTATTTATTTTTTCTATTTTATCATCTAGCACATTGTTTTGTAGATGACCTATTTGCTTCTTGAATTCATTGTTTACACTAGGCCTATTCATTTGACTGCTTATTTCAGAGCCTACTTTAGTGGTTTTCACATTTATTTTTATGTGTTTAGCTTGCAAAGTTTTATTTATTTTACCTCGTTTATTCTTGGCATTCGTTATTTTGATAGTTGATTCCCTATCTTGTTGATTTACTTTATTGCTACCACTACTCTCATTTAACTCATTTGCTGCATTAAAGTGCATTTTTACTCTTTCAACTTTATTGACAGTATTGTCTTTAGCATGGTTTGTCCTATCATTGACATTTTTTATAGGCTCATTTATGTTCATTTTAAGTTCATCATTTGACTTAATTACACTCTCATTTACTTCTTTAATCTTAGCACCTCTTTCTCCTAACCTCACATTAATCTCAGCAAGTTTAAGGTTTATTTCCTTAGTTATATTTATCAGCAAATCTAACCTCACATTAGTTTCCTCCTTTAGTTTTTAAGTTACTATCATTTGCTTCTTTCATTTTAACATTAACCTCCCCTAATTTAACATTAATCTCCTCTAGTTTAGTGTTAGTGTCATTATTTGCTTCTAAAAGCAACTCTATTTTATTGGACAATGGGCTGTCCTCAACTCTGTTTACTTTGATAGGTTCTTGCCTATCTTTGTTCTCTACTTTATTCACAACATTAACCTCCTTTATCTCACTAACTTTATTTTCAACTTCATTTATTTCATTTACTACATTATTCTCCTTTACATCTTTACTGTCTTTACTATCATCTACTTTTACCTCTTTTAGTTTGTTTATAAGTTTATCTTCAAACTTATCTATTCTTTCATTTACATCTCTCCTAAACTCATCAAATTTAGCATCTAACTTAGCCTCTACTGCATCTAGTCTCTTATTATTTTCCTCAAGCTTGCTTTCAAATCTGTCAAATTTAGTATTCATACTTTCATTCATGCTGTTTAGTTGAGCTTCTAGATTATCATATTTATTATTATTCTCCTCACTTATATTAGTCAATTTGGTTTCAAATTTATCTTGTTTGGTGTTTATTTTTATTAGCATGTCCATTATACTGGACAATGTGTATTCTTTACTTGATTTTGACCTAGCTTCATCGCTTTCGGTTTTGTTTTTATTTATGTTAATCTCCCTGATAACGCTCAGAGAGGTGTCCGAATTGTCGGAATCAATTTCCGTACTTTCCACCATGTCTATGTTTGACATGATTATTTTATTTTTTAGAATTTAATAATTGAAAAATATGTCCTATGACTCTTTTATTCTTTTTAAATTAAAGTTTACTAAAATTAAAATATATTTTCCTAGGCTTCTATTATCTCATATTTTAAATATTTTCAACTACATTTAATTCACTACTATGATATACAGCCTATCACAATTTTTATATAATCACTTGACATGAAATTTCACATAAGCTGTGATTTTTTAATAAATTGTTAACCAATTATTTTCATCTTTTTTTTTTTTTTTTTTTTTTTTATTTTATTTTAATTGCATCATACAGCTTCACGTTGTTGGCGCCATTCTGTAACGTTATCTTTCGTTACATGTGATAATTAAGTAATTTTGCAACAATTAATTTTATTAATTAAATCTGCAACAACAAAGCCTCACGTTGTCGCGTCAATCTGCAACGTTATGCCTTTTTGACGCCTCACGTTCTAGCGCCATTCTGTAACGTTACGCCTTTTGTTACTTCATTTATTTTATTTAATTTATTGATTAAATTAAAATAATGATATTCAATAAATCAGGGTTCTTTAATTAATTTCTTTTTTGTCCCAAATTATTGGGTGACAATTTGTAACCTTTTACCTTTAAGGAGGTTGTTGCTTTTATTAAAATTATTTATTTAATTTAATGAAAGTCATTAAATTATTGCATGATTTCTCTTAAAATTGATCTCAGGGTCTAACGGGTAATTCGGTGAAGCTTATATGATGCAATCAAACAAGATAGTTAAGCTTTCAAAATATTATTTTAATCACATGTTTCAATTAGACATTTACTTTAAGATTATTTTTCTAACAAAGTTATTTCAATATAAAAATTAAACTTGACCTAGAATTTATTAAGAAATCTTCATTAATATTCTATGTTACAACTTAACTTAGAAATACACTTATCTGAGGCACTAAGACGGTTCTCGTGGAGGTAATAGTCAGACCGGTTCAAATTTAATATTCATATTCACTGAACAAGATTTATTTAAACGCACTGTTTTCAAACTATACTGCACAAATATGATTCTAGGACTGTCTAGGTTGTACTATAGTGAGAGTTTTCAATGTCGACAGAGGATCGGAGTATGTTACTGTTTCTGATGGCGAGAGAAAAGACGAAGTCATCCCATTGACTCCCTGGGCGAGAGCAGAGTACAGAGTGATGCCACGCGAGAGCGAGGGCGAGAACCCTTGATTTTGGTCAACCGCGTGGTATTCCCCTCCTCTAATTTTTTGAACCAATAGCGTCCCTACTTTTTTTTTTGTTGTTTGTCACTAGGTCGTCTGCTCCAACGTTGCTTGTACGTTCTTTTTTTTGAATAACGGGGTGGGGGTAATGGAAACTTTCAACCGACCTGCATGTTGATTCCTGTCCCCGCCACTGCGTTGTGAATTTGTTGGACTGTTTTGGTCTCACGCATTCCAGATGTTTTGATAATTCTCGGAACTGAACCACCCATCCTGTTTCGAACAAAGGGCCTTGTTTGAGTCGACATATTTATGTCTCCATGTCTACCCAACTGCGTCTTTCTTACGACAATTCTCTAATATAGATTTAAAACTTCTTTTTATTTTGATTAAATATATTTCTTTCCTTCTAATAATAATTTATTTATTATTTATCTAAATTAATTAAATTTCCCTACCAATTTGGTGGACCCGTTACAGTGGGTAGGTCAATACCAATGTATGTGTATTGGTTGGTGGGTGGGTCAATACCACTGTATGTGTATTAGTTGGTGGGTAGGTCAATACCACTGTATGTGTAGTGGTTGGTGGTTGGAGGTAAATACCAATGTATGTGTATTGGTTGGTGGATGGGTCAATCCCTACTGTATGTGTATTGGTTGGTGGATGGGGTCAATACCACTGTATTTGTCATTGGTTGGTGGGTGGGTCAATACCACTGTATGTGTATTGTGGTGGGGTAGGTCAATACCACTGTATGTGTAGTGGTTGGTGGATGGGTCAATACCAATGTATGTGTATTGGTTGGTGGATGGGTCAATCCTACTGTATGTTTATTGGTTGGTGGATGGGTCAATACCACTGTATAGTGTATTGGTGGTGGATGGGTCCAATACCACTGTATGTGTATTGGTTGGTGGATGGGTCAATTCCTACTGTATGTGTATTGGTTGGTGGATGGGTCAATACCACTGTATGTGTATTGGTTAGTGGATGGGTCATTACCACTGTATGTGTATTGGTTGGTGATTAGGTCAATACCACTCTATATGTATATGTTGGTGGATGGGTCAATATCAGTGTATGTGTATTGGTTGGTGAGTAGGTCAATACCACTGTATGTGTATTCGGGTTGGTGAGTAGGTCAATACCACTGTATGTTGTACTGGTTGGTGAGTAGGTCAATACCACTGTATGTGTATTGGTTGGTGAGTAGGTCAATACCACTGTATGTGTATTGGTTGGTGAGTAGGTCAATACCACTGTATGTGTATTGGTTGGTGAGTAGGTCAATACCACTGTATGTGTATTGGTTGGTGAGTAGGTCAATACCACTGCTATGTGTATTGGTTGGTGAGTAGGTCAATACCACTGTATGTGTATTGGTTGTTGAGTAGGTCATTACACTGTATGTGTATTGGTTGGAGAGTAGGTCAATACCACTGTAATGTGTATATTGGTTGTTTGAGTAGGTCAATACCACTGTATGTGTATTGGTTGGTGAGTAGGTCAATACCCTCTGTATGTGTATTGGTTGGTGAGTAGGTCAATACCACTGTATGTGTCTGGTTGGTGAGTAGGTCAAATACCACTGTATGTGTATTGGTTGGTGAGCTAGGTCAATACCACTGTATGTGTATTGGTTGTTGAGTAGGTCAATACCACTGTATGTGTATTGCGTTGGTGAGTAGGTCAATACCACTGTATGTGTAAGGGTGGTTGGGAATGCCAATACCACCCAATCCTCCCCCAAAACAATATTTCGTTCATTTATTATTTATTTCCTACCAGCGGTGTCCCATTTTACAACAATAATATTCAGCACATAGTTGAACAATAAATATTTACAATATGCTATTTGTGTACAAAAGCCTAATGATATATAGATTTCTAATGCAATAATATTATGTAATATTATACACAATAAATGGACGATAAGATTGATTTATTGTTTATTTGCGATGGAGATGACCAGTTTCCTCTATTTCAGGTCTTTATAGATCTAGGTTATGTAAAAAAGTTTAAATAGTAAGTAGTCGCAGAAGTAAGAGTAAGATACGCTATGAAGCGTCTATGTAATGTTACAAGTTGTAGGTTAAGGATATGACGTTAATTCTACAGAAACTTCTTATCTGTAGTACTTACCACACATGTTGTAAGTTATTGACTTTCAGAAAGTTTAGGCGGTATCTTTAATGTACTTAATCATGTACGCTATGGCCAAAAGGAATTTCTCCAAGTACCATTTCCCTATCTTGTCAATTGCCTTTATGTTCCGACATTAAAATCAGCTGAATGTTATTTTATGACATTTATTAAAATGAATGCTTGCATAAAATGGCTTCTTTATTTCGCGATCTCAGAGGTTTGCCCGAACTTAAAGACTATTAAAAAATGAGTCTCCGTTATGTAACTCTTAACTATGTTGAACAAATTTTGAAACACATTCTTGTAATATTTGTAACTGCAATAAACAAAAGTTAAAAATTATACAACGATAATAAAAAATCTCGTAAACAGCAATGCACAAGAAATACTTGTTTTTATGTATTAATTAAAAAGAAACAGAGAAAGACAAAATGATAATGACATTCATGAATGAGCTCAACTGTGCCAAGAAAACTTAGCCCATCGACATGTTTTTTCTTTTTCAAAATAATCCACCATAGGGGTCATAACTATTACTACAAATCACCACACCATAGGGCGGATGAACACTGCAAACCTATTTTCATTAAAATGTCTTGTCTTACAGTTTACTGTCTTGTTGTCTGTTAAATTTCGCCTCGTACAAACACAAGGCTAAATTAACTGATCTTGACTGAGAAGTGACATCCACACTCACAGAACTAGGCAGAGGCATATGATCGACATTCCTTATGTTAGATTAAGACATTACCCAGAGAGGTCCTTCTATTCTTGGCTGTAGACTAAATGAACAAATTGCCTTGTACAGCTCGGAACCTGTCAGATTCTAAATTCAAAAGAGGTGTGGTGGGTCTATTATGCAAAATCCTTTATACTAATTCCAAGACGTTTTTCGACCTGCCCGAACACTACTGTAAGTAGCTTTTTTAACTAATATAGGTTAAGAAAGATTACTCAATTACAAATTGCGCTGTGTAACCTGCTAGGTTAAGTGTCGTCCTTAATCAATTTTTTGACGTTTCCAATTGCATGCATTGTACCATGTTTAAAGGAATAAATTATTCATTATTCTTATTCTTACTACCAACCTTTGTTGGCATGACCTGTTTAAATAACGTATGAAACATTTCTAATTCATTTCGTAACTTCTCCCTTGTTGTTTCAAATGTTATGTTTGTACTTGTATTTATCTTAGTTTCTCTTGCTTTCCTTTAAATCTCTATATAAACAAATTGATCACTCGACCAAATTCTACAACTGTACAGAGAACGGTCCTACCTTGAGCCTGACTGCCACACCACTGAATCCCGGTTGACGATTTGTAGACAATATAATATTAATTATTGATCACGTCCCATTGGTGAAATTATATTAAATTAAAAATTGTTCTAGCATATGATACGCTTAGCCCAAATACCACTCACTCACTCACTCACTCACTCATCACGAAATCTCAAAAACCACCGAACGGATTTACACGAAATATTAAATGAAATTAGCTTTAATATTGAAGGGACCCACTAAGAGAAGGATTTTTCGAAATTTCATTCCTAAGGGGTACACAAACAGCCCTTCAAAAATGTTCGTTTTTCTACTAAGAATAACATTGAGTTGATTTTACGTAAATTAATAACAGCTGTATAGTAATATAAATAAACATGTTTATTTTTGTAAATTTCACATTACCCTTTTGATGCTTTAAGAGTTTAATCTTCAGCTGTTAACAAAATAATGGAATAAACGTTGAAATTAGGCTAAGTAATACCCCGTACTAATAAATAGGTATCAACACAAGTAGTGTGAGTGAAATACTGTAAATCAATTTAATATATGATTTTACGTTTATACAGTTAATCAACGTCCACGTGCCGAGGACCAGGTGTATCAAGCGCAGCGAGAGCATGGGGTTGGCACGCGAAACGTTCAAGGGTGTCCCCTAGTATAAGCTTAATACTTTATATAAATTTTTAGCTTTTTCCAACTTAACTCGTAATTTATTATATGCACACTTTTCAGACAGTTGACACAATCAAAACATTTGGATTTTTGAAGTTTACACTTGGATAATCAGAAATTTTTCAAAATATAATAACCAATTCCTAACAAGTTTAAAATAAAATAATTTAACATTATTTACGGTTTCAGCACATTTGAACAATAAATATTTACAATATGCTATTTGTGTACAAAAGCCTAATTATATATAGACTTTCTAATGCAATAATATTATGTAATATTAATACACAGTAAATGGGAGATAAGAATGATTTATTGTTTATTTGCGATGGAGAATGACCAGTTTCCTCTATTTCAGGTCTTTATAGATCTAGGTTATGTAAAAAGTTTAAAATAGTAAGTAGTCGCAGAAGTAAGAGTAAGATACGCTATGAAGGTTATGTAATGTTACAAGTTGTAGGTTAAGGATATGACGTTTAATTCTACAGAAACTTTCTTATCTGTAGTACTTACCACACATGTTGTAAGTTATTGACTTTCAGAAAGTTTAGGCGGTATCTTTAATCGTACTTTAATCATGTACGCTATGGCCAAAAGGAATTTCTCCACAGTACCATTTCCCTATATGTCAATTGCCTTTATGTTCCGACATTAAAATCAGCTGAATGTTATTTATGACATTTATAAAATGAATTGCTTGCACTAAATGGCTTCTTTATTTCGCGATCTCAGAGGTTTTGCCCCGAACTTAAAGACTATTAAAAAAAGAGTCTCGTTATGTAACTCTTAACCTATGTTGAACCAATTTTGAAACACATTCTTGTATATTTGTAACTGCAATAAACAAAAGTTAAAAATTATACAACGATAATAAAAATCTCGTAAACAGCAATGCACAAGAAATATTGTTTTATGTATTAATTAAAAAGAAACAGAGAAAGACAAAATGATAATGACATTCATGAATGAGCTCAACTGTGCCAAGAAAACTTAGCCATCGACATGTTTTTCTTTTTCAAAATAATCCACCATAGGGTCATAACTATTACTACAAAACACCACACCATAGGGCGGATGAACACTGCAAACCTATTTTCATTAAAATGTCTTGTCTTACAGTTTTACTGTCTTGTTGTGTTAAATTTGCTCGTACAAAACAAAGGCTAAATTAACTGAACTTGAACTGAGAAGTGACATCCACACTCACAGAACTAGGCAGGACGGCATATGATCGACATTCCTTATGTTAGATTTAAGACATACCCAGAGAGGTCCTTCTATTCTTGGCTGTAGACTAATGAAACAAATTGCCTTGTACAGCTCGGAACCCTGTCAGATTCTAAATTCAAAAGAGGTGTGGTGGGTCATATTATTGGCAAATCCTTTATACTAATTCCAAGAGTTTTTCGACCTGCCGAACACTACTGTAAGTAGCTTTTTTTAATAATATAAGGTTAAGAAAGATACTCAATAACAAATTGCTTATAACATGCTAGGTTAAATGTGTAGTTCTTAATCAATTTTTTTTGACGTTTCCTATTGCATGCATTGTACCATGTTTAAAGGAATAAATTATTCATTATTCTTATTCTTATTCTTTATACAACTTTTGTGGCATGACTGTTTAAATAACGTATGGATATTTCTAATTCATTTCGTAACTTCTCCCTTGTTGTTTCAATGTTATGTTTGTATTGTATTTATTTTAGTTTCTCTTGCTTTCCTTTAAATCTCTATATAAACAAATTGATCACTCGACCAAATTCTAAACTGTACAGAGAACGGTCCCTACCTTGAGCCTGACTGCTACACCACTGAATCCGGTTGACGATTTGATAGACAATATAATATTAATTATTGATCACGTCCCATTGGTGAAATTATATTAAATTAAAAATTGTTCTAGCATATGATACGCTTAGCCAAATACCACTGACTCACTCACTCACTCATCATGAAATCTCAAAACCACCGAACGGATTTACACGAAATATTAAATGAAATTAGCTTTAATATTGAAGGGACCCACTAAGAAAGGATTTTTCGAAATTTCATTCCTAAGGGGTACACATACAGCCCTTCAAAATGTTCTTTTTTCTATAAGAATAACATTGACTTGATTTTTAGTAAATTAATAACAGCTGTATAGTAAATAAATAAAACATGTTTATTTTTGTAAATTTCACATTACCCTTTTGATGCTTTAAGAGTTTAATCTTCAGCTGTTAAACAAAAAAATGGAATTAACGTTTGAAATAGGCTAAGTAATACCCCGTATTAATAAATAGGTATCAACACAAGTAGTGTGAATGAAATACTGTAAATCAATTTAATATTATGATTTTACGTTATTACAGTTAATCAACGTCACGTGCCGAGGACCAGGTGTATCATGCGCAGCGAGAGCAGGGGTTGGCACGCGAAACGTTCAAGGGTGTCCCTTAGTATAAGCTTATACTTTATATAAATTTTTAGCTTTTTCCAACTTAACTCGTAATTTATTATATGCACACTTTTCAGACAGTGACACAATCAAAACATTTGGATTTTTGAAGTTTACACTTGGATAATCAGAAATTTATCAAAATATAATAACCAATTCCTAACAAGTTTAAAAAATAATTTAACATTATTTACGGTTTAATAATATTAGGACATTTATTAAATACCCTGAGTGCTATGACGCTAAATGTTTTAGTGTAGTATGTAATAAAAGGTCTAGGAACTGTTTAATCTATATTTTCATAATTTAACTATTCATGTTTTCACTTCTTTTATTTAATATTTATAACACTTCTAAGGATCAAGTGAACGAAGAGGTGAAATAAAGTATGGATCTAATGAAAAACTTCAGCAAAATTATAAGAGGTTTATATATATTAGTTGGATAGGCTATATAAGTACCTCCCAACAACAATAGTTTTATATGATACTATACTGCTTATCAAATAAATGTAAACTAAACGTAAAATCTGTTGTGTTCACATATAACTAATAAAATAAAAAAATCTTTTACTTGATATAAATTGTTAGCCTTTTCCAAATTAACAACACCTAAATATTTTATCTCATCACTCTGCTCATAAAGTACGTAATTTTTGGAATATTTTCATATATTTTACATTTTCTTGTAGCTAACAGATTGTACTAACAAAGTACATGTAAAAATAAATTACAAAAATTATACATTTCCCTTACTTTTTTATTGTTGTGTAATGTTTCACAGAAATGTTTTGTTTTCATAGTAACATTTTTATTTTCCCCAATAAACAAAAATATAAACATATGTTTTAGGGTACAATGCTGATTTTTCATGTTCTATTTGATTACTTATAATGATCATACTGTAAATTTGCGCATTTTTGCGTTTTATGAAAACGAAAAATCACCCCCCCCCCCCAAATTGTAGTTTATCTAAAATACAACAACATATTATTATAGTCCACTAAATTCTAAAAATTTGGCTATCTTGGAATTATTTACAAACATATTTAAGTATCCTTAATTAGGATTCAAAGTTATAATTTCCGTTCAATTTTTACAATTTTTTCATTTATTTCATGATAATAATTATTTAATTAAATGGTATACGAGTTTTGATAGTAGTAAGTGAATATACAGTTCTTGAAAAGAAAAACAATATGCTGAAATGTGCAAAAATGGCACCAGCATTTTGGGAGTTTAGCATTGCTCACTATCTAGGGGGGAAAAACAAGGTTCTTGTATAGAATACAAAACCTTGTAAATCGTGTTTTCACCAAAATTAGAGCTAGACAATACTCTCACGTCAAAAACAATATACAACATTTTCCAGCACTCTTGCAAAAGTAAAACAAGAATTAAAGGCCCACATTCCTATGGAGAAAACGACTCTACAGTATATGGGCCATGGGGTATCCTACTTCAAGCCTGCAACTGTCATCTGGATTACCACACCTGGGAGCTCGGAAGAAGAAGAAGAAATACAAACCCGATCCATGCATGAGCTTTGTCATTCCAATAGCGAATTTGTGCGCTAACTTACAAGATACAGTTTCTTAACACCCCGGAAATTTTAAAAATAAACTCAAAACAGCACTGATTCAGAAGTGTATTGCGATGGATATCAAAACATCCACGAATTTTACTTGACTTTTAAATAAACTCAGTTCTCCACAGTTGCATTTATCGGTTATCCTTGGACACAATTATAGAGGCATCGAAAAATGAATATTTATTTATTAATTTTTGTATTTATTTATTCATAAGATAATACGTTACTGTAAAACCAAACCAAGCCGGAGACAATTAATTGGTAAAGAGCACAAAGGGAAAAACAATGTATATTATATCCAGGGCCACCTAAGTTGTACTTAGTTGCTTTTGTAAGGAAACGCTCAACCAGAGGTTATAAATCACACAACTCTAAGAATAAGGAACGTTAAATTAATTAATAGCGTGTATTATACAAAAATACAATTCATTAGTGAAATATTACTGCAAAGATAACTGAAAACTGCATAGTATTCGAAAGTTTATATAATCTAATTTTTGTGCTGACAACGAAATTCAGTCATCAGATTTCATTACCTAAATGATAAGAACACATCTATTTAATCAGTTACAAAAATAATGGCAAACCAAAGGAAAGATGTTTAAGAGCTGGTTATAATCATATATTTGACAACTGAATAATAAAGGAGTACTAAACACAGAAGCAAATAGCTTTTTGGCATAATATGGCAGTGATCGACAGTTGATTAGCTTGTGCCAGCAATAAAACATATGTTAATTTACATAGCTACTGATTTTGCTGAAATATGTTGAATTATATTAGCACTCTGCCAAATATATATCTAATATATACAAAAACGGATATCAACTGTAATCAATCGGTATTGACGACATGAATATACTTTTTTATACCTACACAATAAAAATATATATCTAATATATACAAAAACGGATATCAACTGCAATCAATCGGTATTGACGACGTGAATATACTTTTTTTATACCTACACAATAAATAAATGTTTATTGACAACTATCACAAAAATGTATTTTTTTATTTTTTTTTTTTTTTTAACTGAAGTTAAAGCGAACAATCGACTCAATCTAATCTAGAATGGAAATTTAAAATCGAAAAATATACCTTTTATTCACGAAGCATTAGTATCAAAAAACACTTCACAAAGTACACAACTTCCACCTTTCATCGTGATATCCAGATACTATTGGTTTAGGGGGGCTTGACCCTTCGTTACCCTTGGTAGGTGGAGCGACCCTCCTACCTACAACTTCAACTAAGGAGAGTAGTAGTGTTTAAATCTTGTGAAAAACACAGAAGTAATTCATTCAAGACGTTTTTACAATTATCCTGGTTCGATCTCCAAGATTTTTTTGAAGGGGAGGTGGTTAACCGTTGCATATAGATCCTCTAGTAGAGGGTAATAAGTACGGCTGAGCGCATTAACCATAACATACACACAGCTCGCATCAATATCATATATTGAAAACTGTCATGACGAAATTCCGTAAACTCTTTTTACAGTGTAAAGCAAGAAGCGTTTCATGATAACCAGACTCGTCGTGCGATGGGGCGTGGATATCCTGGGCCCACATGAGACAAGCCCAATAACTGTAACATAGGGAGCTCCACTCAGATTGAACACCCGTAAAGAACAAGGAACAAGGCGGCGTGTTAATTACACCAAACAATCAAGATCGGGAATGCAATCAGGAGTAGGATGGCAAAGTCTCGGGTCAGCTGAGTAATGGCGAGTCCGTAATTAAAACAGAATTGGCCAGAAACAATAGCGGCAGGCATGACTGTCCGGCGGCAGCCACGAGATAACGGCACCCATTGTCCGTTCACCTTCCTCAGCCATTACCAATGTTAATGATAACGATTTCCGTGAATACTCTCCATAGCACGTATTTTACGCTAAAACAATCACGAACAAAGGTATTTAACGTATGTTCTCTCAGTTTTATTGTGAGACTTATAAAACTCTCGGGAATTTGTGACAATTTGTTATAACAGCAAGCAAATAAAATGAGTTAATTAGCGTAAATAAAAGTTTTTTATGATATTGACAGTATATTATTTGCTAAAAAATATTAAATTTAGCATTTAATCGGCAATTTCCTGATTGAACTTAGGTTGAGTTAATTTTTACTAAGTAAAAACGCAAAATTAAACGAGGAAAACAATGGTATGATTGGAGCTTTCATACTACTCTTAGTTTCTTAGTAAACAACCTTTAAATTCGGGTGGACATGACTTCTGGGCCAACAGTAGATTAAATATATAAGTTTTAAGTTTTTGTATTGATTGCAAAAAGGCCCAATTTTTTTTAGTTCGTAAATTTAAAAGTTTCAAGTATAAATAGTTTTGGTATTTGATATTTAAATTTTTTAAAACCCCTTTCTCAGTTTGGAATATTTATACAGTTTTTTTAGTTTTTTTTTTTTTATTGGAACTTTAACCCCCAAAATATGATTAGAAATTTAAAGAACTCCCGAAGTTCTTAAAGGGGAAAACCATGCTTTAGTTTATAAATAACGGGGGTCGTTCCCAAATGACCACCAAACCCAAACCCAACTGCAAAATAATCTAACACAAAAAAAGCATTGAGTTAAAAACATATTTTTTTCAAAAAATGTTAGGGATAAACCCAAACCCACTATCGTCACAAAACTTGTGATGGCCGGGTATCGTTTAAACATTACAAAAGGGATATTTCTTCCCAAAATTTGGGCTTATAAAATCAATAGGGGTTTCTTTTGGCATATCAACTTGTCCCAAAAATTTTTACAGCAACTGGTAAAAAAATTTTTAGAAAAAACACAAAAAATCGCAAACGAATAAAAAAATTGAGACGAGGAGTAGGTAAGTTTTTGTGTTGGGGGAACTGGGTTTGGGCTTTTGGTAGAACCCTTTTGTGGATGTCAGAACGTAGCCGGGGCCGGGAGCCCGATCACCGCCGATATCCCCCCACCCTAAAAACCAGCTAGCCTGGGCACCTTTCGAGAACGATCTAGATTTTTAGAGAAAAGGATGACGGACATGATGCCGGGAGGGAAAACAAAAAAACAGTAGATTTTGGAAAAACCGGAACCCGGAAATTTTGGGGGCCAAAAAAAAAGATAAAGAAAATTTTTGGGAAATCCCCTATTTGGTGAGGGGACATGAGGCCCAAATGAAAAAAGGACCCAGAAAGGGTTGCCGGACATCATGACCATATGAAAACGGGACCACGGGTAGGGGTTGACGGACAAAAAAAACAAAAATAAAAAAATTTTTAAATCACAATAGGAGGACGGAAAAGATGCCCCAAAAAAGAAAAAAAAAAACCGGGTAGAGGTGACGGAAAATCAAAACCCCTTGGGCCAGGGAAGTAGAGATGACGAATTTTGGGGAAACCAGAAAAAAGAAAGGGGGGACCACAAAAGGTTGACGAACTCATGCAACCCCCGTAAAAACAATCCTTCCCCCAAAAACGACAGTATACTGACCCACTCGCCCCCCCTTTACACGTACAGGGTACTGACCCACTCGCACGCCCCTACAAGTACAGTGGTACGGGACCCCCCCACCCACTCCAAAACCCGTAAAGAGGTACTTACCCCCCCCAAAAACCCCCCCTTTTACTTTACAGTGGTACGGACCATCGCCCCCCCCTACAGTACAGGGGTTTTTGACCCCCCCCCCAAAAACGTACGGGTCAGTTTTAAAAAACGACGGGTAAAGGTGACGGAGATGAAAAACAAGTTTAAAATTTAAATCCAATAGGGGTTTAATGAACATCAGGGCCATTTTGGACAGCCCAAAGGGTTTTAGAGTGACGGAAAAAATTTGCCATTTTTGGAAAAAGGACCACAAAGGTTAGGGGGGAAAAAACCCCGGGGTGGGGGACGGGACATAAAGAACCATAAAAGAACAGCCAAAGTAGGGGTGACGGACATCATGACCATATAGAACGGGAACCACAGAAAGGGGTGAGGGGACATAAAGCCCGAATGAGAACAACCATAGTAGGGGTGACGGACATAAACCCCATATAAAGAACGGCCCCAAATAGGGGGGGAGGACATCATGGCCATTTTAAAAAACCGACCACATTTGGGGGTTTAAACGGACATCATGACCATAAAGAACAAAACCCACAGTAGGGGGGGACGGACTTTCAGGGACCATTTTGAAAAACAAAACCCGGAAAGGGGTGAGGGAAATCATGACCATATGAAAAAACAGCCCACAGAAAGGGGGTGAGGGAAAATAAAGGCCATATGAGAACGGGAACCACATTTGGGTGGGAA
Organism: Stictocephala bisonia; assembly: GCA_035578905.1. Classification (NCBI taxonomy): domain Eukaryota; kingdom Metazoa; phylum Arthropoda; class Insecta; order Hemiptera; family Membracidae; genus Stictocephala; species Stictocephala bisonia. The sequence continues at coordinate 34,527 of JAQJVL010004140.1, forward strand.
CATCTTTGGCCCAAATAAAAAACAGACCACGGGTAGGGGTGACGGACATCATGACCATAGGAGAACGGGACCAAGTGGGGGTTTTGCGGACATCATGACCATTTTAAAAACCCAGACCACAGTAGGGGTAAAGGACATCATGACCATATGAGAACAGCCCAACAGAAAGGGTTGCCCGGAAAAACATGGCCATATGAGCAGACCACAGTGGGGTTTGACGGACACCCATGGCCCTTTTTTGGAGAACGGGCCCCACAGTAGGGTGAGGACATCATGGCCTATGAGAAAAAGCCAAACAGTAGGGGTGACGGACATTCCATAAAAACCAAAAATATCGGAGAACAAAACCACAGTAGGGGTGCACGGACATTATGGTCATATGAGAAAGCCCAGGGGTGAGGGGAACGGACAAGATGACCATTTTGGAAAAAAAAACCCCCCTGTAGGGGGTTGAGGGGACATCATGACCATATAAGAACAGACCACAGTAGGGGTTGCCGGCCCTCATGACCCATATGAGAACAACCACAGTAGGGGTGACGGACATAATGGCCTTTTGGAGGCAGACCAGGGTTTAGAGGAGGAGAAGATGCCCCTATGAGAACAAACCCCCTGTAGGGGTTTGAGGGACATCTTTGACCAAATAAAAACAGACCCCCATTTTAAGGGTTGCGGAATCATTGACCCATAAGAGAACAGACCAAAAGTAGGGGTGAGGGGACATCATGCCCATTTTAAGAACAGCCCAAGTGGGGGTTTGGGGGAATAAATGGCCTTTTTGAGACGACCACGGTAGAGTGACGGACAAATGACCATTGAAAAAAAACCCACTGTAGAGGTGGAAATCATGCCCATATAAAACAGCCCAACAGTGGGGTTTTGACGGCCTCATGACCAATGAAAAACAAAACCAACAGTGGGGGGTAAACGGACATCATGACCATATAAGAACAGACCATAGTAGGGGTAAAGGACACATGCCCAATATGAAAAAATAGACCACAGTGGGGGTGACGGACATCATGACCATAAAGAAAAAACCACAGTAGGGGTTTACGGAAAAACCCATGACCTTGTGAGAACAGACCACAGTAGGTTAGGGAATCATGGCCATGTGAGAACGACCACAGTAGGGAAAACGGCCCCCCCAGGGCCATATGAGAACGGGCCCAACAGGGGGTTAAAGGGACATAATGGCCATATGAGAACAACCAAAAAGTGGGGGTTGAGGACATCAAAAACCATATGAAAAAAAGACCACAGTAGGGGGTGAGGGACATCTTGACCATATAAGAACAGACCCCCAGTAGGGGTGAGGAAATATGCCATAATGAAACGACCACAGTGGGGGAGGGGACACCCAAAACCATATGAAAAACAGACCCCCATTAGGGGGGGAAGGAAACTCAGGGACCATATGAGAACAGACCACAGTGGGGTTTGAGGGAAACTTCAGGGACCATTTTAAAGAACAGCCAAACAGTAGGGGGGACGGACATCATGACCAAATGAGAACAAAACCACAGTAGGGGTGACGGACACCCTGACCTATAAGAACAGACCACATAGGGGTGACAAACCAGGGCCCCATATGAGAACAGACCAAAAGTAGGGGTGGGGACTCAGGGACCGTATGAAAAACAGACCATATTTAGGGGTGAGGGGGGGGGAAACATCAGGGCCCATATAAGAACAGACCACAGAAAGGGGTGACGGACATCATGACCAATAAGAACAGACCCCCCAGTGGGGGTGAGGGGACTTCATGGACCATATGAAAACAGCCCAAACATGGGGGGGTGAGGGACATCTTTGCCATATGAAAACAGCCCACAGGGGGGTTTTTAATGGAAAATCATGGCCTTTACGAGAAAGCCCAGGGTAAGGTGACGGATATCATGACCATATGGGGAACATTTTTCAGTAGGGGGTGCCGGAAATCATGATTAATTTTTGAGAACGCCCCCAGCCCGGGTGAGGACATGAAAGAAATTTTGAGGGTTTTACTATGGGGCATTAAAGCCGTATTAAAGATAGTTTGATGCCCATTTTTTTTCAAACAAACGTCATTTTTAATTGCTTGAAATAATTTAAAGGGGAAATTTTTGGGTTTGAAATTTAATTTACAGCGGCTAAACTTTTAGAAGTGACAATTGAAATTTTTAGGGGATAAGGGCAAATTGTTGTTAAATTTTTTTAGTGACGGAGGGAGTCCTCTAAAAATTTGGCCAGAATTTATAAGAGCCCAAAAAAAAAAAAAAAAAAAAAAAAAAAAAAAAACCCTGACTGAAATTCCACAAAATTATAATGTAAAAATAAAGTTTAGCTGGGGTTTTCTCAGCCCTGACTTCAGATGTTTAAATGTATACAAAATTTTACATTTTTAAAATCCTGAAAAATATGTGGGGATATCCCTAAAAATTCAGTTTGTTCGGCGGGTTTTAAAAAGGTTTTCCTAATTAGAAAACTTTTTGAAGCGTTTTGGGTTTATACCAACAGTGGGGGCCTTATGTGGAACGTGAAACATTTTCAACTGGGGCATCCCCAATCTTTTTTGGATTAAAGTATCATGTAAAAAAACAGAGTGCGAAGTTTATTGAGACATTTTTTTAAAATCGTTTTTGAAATAAAAATTTAAATAAGGGGTCAACCCTAAAATTTAGGCTTCCGAGCCCTGAAATATTTTGGAAGGGTGCCCTTTAATTCTTTTTTTTTGCTCGTAAAATTGTTTTAGAAAGGAGTAAAATATATAACGGCGGTTCACAAATTCCCAATGGTGAGTTTTTTCGTCCCGAGGGTTTAAGTGGGCTAGGTCAGTTTTTTTTAAATGGGGTTTTTCTAATGCCCCTTAAAACGAGTTTTTTAATGGGGTTTTAAAAGCCTTAACGAGGTTCTAATTGACCAAAAACGATTTTTCAATGGGTTTTCTAATTTACCAAAACAAAGTTTTTAATGAGGTTCAAATTGGGATTTTAAAACAAAGTTTTTAATGGGGTTTTAAAATTTTTGCCCTTAACGAGTTTTTAATGGGGTTTCTAATTGTTTAAGGGTTTTTTTAATGAGGTTCTAATTAACCCTTTTAACGATTTTTTAAAAGGGGGTTTTTAATGACCTTGTAGTAGGGAAAAGAGGGGCAAATTTTGCCCCCAAAGGAATTTGGGATTTCTGCGCCAAATCAAATTACCACCCCTTTCCCCCCCCCTTCCCTCTCCCCTCCCCCCCCCAAAATCAAAAGGCCTTCGACGTTTTTACCAAAGGGTTTTCCCCGGGAAAATTTCCCCGGGAAAACCCCCCAAAGGTTTTTTTTCCCCCCTTTTTCCCCGAAAAAAATAAATTTACTTTTTCCCCCGTAAAAGTGGTTTTTTGCTTATATCCCCAAAAACGGTGCGTCCTAAACCCTTGGGAAAATTTTTTTTGGGCCCCCCAAAAGTCTTTAGGCCCACCTGTATAAAACCTTTTCCAAACCTACCTTAACAAAAATTTGTTTAAAGGTAGGTTTTTTGGGGGGAATTGATTTCCCGGGGATGATACTACAAAAATTGGGACCTTTTTTGGGCTGGGGCCACGAAATGCGGGGCCCTGTTTGGGTTAAAAATCCAGGGATGGGGGTTTCAGGGGGACATAAAAGCCCCAAAAGCAATAATTGCTATTTAAAAAAAATGTCGATAGGACGGTTCCTGTAATACCCGATATTTAAACGACCATGAGGATACCCTCCCCTCGGGGCCCCCGGCGTGCCCTTGAAGCGCGACAGAGAAAGCAAGCCGCATAGGAAAGCGGGGTTTGCGGCGCGTGCCCTTTAAAAAGCGCGACACAAAGGAAACACTTAGCCGCAAAGGCTATATCCCCCCCGGGCCCCGGGCCCCCTGGGGCCGGGACCTCCTTTTAAAAAACTGTTTCCCCGGGTCGCGTACGTAAATTTCGGGCCTCGAGACGGGCCATCCACCCCAAAAACCCCGATGGGTTTTTTAAATTTCCCTGTGTTTCGAAACGTTGGCCTTAAGAACCCATTTAAAACGATAGTAAAAAAAAATTTCAAATTTAAAATATTTCTTTTTTCCCCCCGGCAACATCGAAAAGCCTTATCGATTTTTAAATTGCTTTGGGTTTTTGTCGACTTGAAAACAGCTCGACCGTCTGCGTCGAGTTTTTTAAAAACTGATGCAATATTTGCGTCTCCCCCCTTTATATAATTAAAGCCCCGCGCCGGCTGAAAGTCAGTTTACAAACGAGATTCCATCGAGTGAACACCCACCAAGAAGCTCTCTCTCTTTTTTTCCCAAGCCTTCGCAACAGCAATATTTAGTAAGTCCCTAACCCCTCACTTTAGAAAAAAAACCCTCACTTTTTAGAACAAAACCTCACTTTTAAAACCAAAAACCTCACTTTAAAACAAAAACCTCATTTTTTAGAACATAACCTCACTTTTAGAACAAAACCCTCTTTTTTAAAATAATTAAGTAAAAACTTTTAGTAAAATTTAAATTGTGGGGGTTTGTCAGGATTTCCCCAGAGAATTTTAACGTTCACCAGGATATTATTAAAAAACTTCCCCAAGAATATTACTTTTAAAAAACATAGCCAAAACTTTTAAAACCAATCCCGGGGAACGGTTCCCTACAACACGGTTTCTTTTTTAAAATTTTCGATCGAGATAATTTCCAAGCAGACCGAGTGTCCCAGATGTGCCAAGGGCCCTTTCGCCAAGGCCCTCTGCCCCCACCTCCCGCCCATGTGGGAGTAAAAAACCTCCCCACCCGGGAAAGGGCCCCAAGGGCCCGGCCCCCGGTTTGGGCCGGTTCTCTTTCACCCTCTCCAAACGCAGCCCCCCCTAAAGGGTCACCCCGGGCTAAACCTGAAAGGAAGGGCCGAGGAACCTCTACCTTTCTACCTCGAAGGTATCCCGCGTGGAATGATAAACCCCTCCACCGAGCCTCAACCACACCAGCGCCTCGATCATCAAATACTGAAACGCTCCCTATCGAATCGGCGTACAATCCGGTAAAAGGAACCGTCAGCGGTCTTCTCAGATTCAAAAGAGCTCGAGATCGTGGGCTCGAAAAGGGCCCTTAAAGGGAGAGATATGAAGACGTATTTCATCGAAAAAGACCCAACATAAAGGAAATCCCGTGGGTTTTTTTACACCTACCCGAGAATTGCTTCGGGGGAAGTTCGGGGAAAACGCGGGGAGGAAAAACAAAAAGACTAGCCTCTATTCCTCTTTTGACTAAAAAAAACCCCCATCGGAGATAAGGAGGAAAAAAAAGAAAGGGAATTTTTAAAAACAAAAAAACAAAATCATTCTCCGAGACCGAAAACGATGAGTCCCTAAGGACCCCGGGGGAAGCTGCTAAAGGGAAAAAGGGAAAGAGTTTTACGCCAAGGGGTCGGATGGCCTTAGCAAAAACTTTGGGGTTGGAGTTTGCAAAATAAACCCAGATACGATCCCTTTTCAGGCCTCTCCCAAACTTTCCAGTTTCCCTAAGAAGATCCCCGAAAAGGGGAAAGCGGTACTAAAAATTCAAAATACCGCCCAAAAAAGTGTTTCTTATGGTCTGTGTTACCGCTTTTCACCCGTCTCAGGGAAGGGTCAACCTCGCCGTATCCACCACTATCTACCCTATAAACACGACTGGCCCAAATTTATCCCCAGGGAATTGAGTTCCCCCTCAAGCTCGAAACAAATCCAACTCTTTGGGGAGAAAGGGGAGGCGATTATCAACGTCTATGCCCTATGACGAAAATGCGTTGTATACCCGCTTTTTGTATGGAAAAGGGGAAGTCGCGCACATCGACCTTCTCTACGTTAAGGGCGGAGACAACACCCAACTGGGCCCCATCAGGGATCTCAGGGCCCACTCCCCAAAGTTTTTCAGATTAGCAAGCATTTAAAAACAAGACCTTTTAAACCGCCGCCGTCCCTTTTACATTTTGGAACGCAAAACATAAATCAACCACAAAAAAGGAGGACTGCAAAAGCACGAAGCAGTAAAGGAAACATCATTTCCAGAGAAAGGGAAACATCATCAAATTCGAGGAGGGGCAGAAGAAATGGGGCTGGCCCTTCGCAATTACGCGGACTTTGGGGTGCATGCTCACCCCCCCTCGAGGAGAACGAGGGAAACAGGGATTGGACCCGGGGGATGCTAAAACCGAGAAGGACCAAAACCCTGAGGCCCTCAGCTTTTGGGTAAATAACATCGTGTAAACCGATGGAGACTACCCCCCCCGTCAGCTACTTTTGGGGAGGAAAGCCGCCCAGGTCTTCGTTTGAACGTCTTTCTAAAATGGTCGAGGAAGATTCACCCAAATCTACTCCAAACCCCTGCAGGCCCTCCCGATGCAGCTAACTGCGGACGACGAGGGAGGAATTTTTCACGGGTACCCCAAATGCCAAAATCTGGGGAAAAGCCTTTCACCAACCCAGAAAGATGCAAGGTTTTGTGATCATGATCACCTCACCGTAAAGGGTTTTGAAGGGGACAGCCCCCAACCTCTGCAACCTCAAGTTTTTTGGAAAAACCCAAAATTTATAACCCCTCTTTATTCACAAAATTGAGCGGGTTTCGATACGCATTCTGTTTATCAAGATGTTTTTGGGGTGAACGCGAAAACGATCAGTGTTGTACCCAAAAAACGGGAAAAGCGGTACTCTCGTATACTGTTTAAATGAGGGGGGGGTGAAGCTTCGGTTCCCCGACTCGGCCGGTTTTATGGGGTCGAGCCTGGAAAAACTGGCGAAAAACCTAACCCCCAGCCAATTTAAACACCCTTTTCCCCCTACTACTCCGGAGATCAATTTTTTTTTTTGTTATTTACCCAAAAAGGGGATCTACCCCTAAAGACTTTAGGACTTCCCCGAAAAAAAACGAGTTGACAAACGCTGCCTGCAAAAGAAGACTTCTAAACAAGCTTAATATGTCTTTGGGAAACTCCGATCAAGACTACGAACATTGGGGCGAAGGTGTGGAACGCCTTCAACACCGGAAAAATGCAAAGTACAAAATTGCTTTAAAACCAAAAAGGACTTGCTGCCCGCCGCCGATTTTTATGGGAGAAAATTCCGGACCGGGGTGCCTCCAGAAACCCATCAACTTTGATTTCCCGGGCCCGGTTTCTTCACCGAAACCCGGGCTGCCTGGAGCGCCCTGCCCAAGGTTTCCCCAAAAATCGAGCTGGAGTTTCTCTCTGACTACAACCGGGGGCCCGATGTTGACCCAAAAGGAAATTCCCAGGAGGTTTTCCCAAAATCTCATGCGCTACGCCAAGGGCCCAAAACCCCTAACCGAGGATTAACCCATGAGGAGAAACCTACCACTACCTCACCTACCTGGACGCCAACAAATTTATATGGGTGGGCGATGAGCCAGCACATGCCCTTTCGGGGGTTAAGTGGGGGGAACCAGTGGGTTTGAGTGGGAGGGTAACGAGTATGGATACATCGATATTTAAAGGATGTGCCCGACAATGATGACATGGGGTACAATTTTGGGAAATGGGTTTTGGGAATACCCCCCAAAAGTTGCCGACTCCCCACTTTCCGGGCCTCCCCCCCGCCCCCGAGAACGCATACCACCGGGGCTAAGGAGAGCAAGTTGCTGCTTTAACCCCCCTTTAACAAGGGAGAAAAAACTTTATCCACCCACCCCCAACTTAAAACAGTAAACCGTCTCTCGGGATGAAACAAAACCAAAGGGTTTACGAGCGTTTGCTTCAAACCCGAGCAGATGGGTTTAAGCCAAAAAGCTCGATAACCTTGGTTTTTTTCATCCCGAAGACGGTACTGTTTTAAGTTGCGGTAGTGGGTGACGTATTTTCCCCCTTGTTTTAGAGGGTCAGCAGCAACTTGCTCTCCTTACCCCCCGGTGGTATTTCGTTTCTCCGGGGGCGGGGGGAGGTCGGAGGCGAGTCGTGGGAACTTTGGGGGATTCCCAAATTTCCCCTTCCAAATGTACCCCATGTCATCATTGTCTGGCACATCCATTATTCGATGTATCCAAACTCCTTACCCTCCCCCCAAAATCCCCCTGGTTTTCCAAACCCCCTTGAAACACCGTAGGGGATGTGCTGGCTCAACGCCCACCCATATAAAAATTTTTGGCGTCCAGGTAGGTGAGGTACTGGTAGGTTTCTCCTCATCGTAATTTCCCCGGTGTAAAGGGTTTTTTGGCCTTGGGGTAGCGACTTGGGGAAATTGGGAAAAATCCTCCTCGAATTCCTTTTGTCAATCAAACCGGCTCCCTGTTTTTGGGCAGAGGAGCCTCCACTCGGGTGTTAAAATAACCTTGAGCATGGCGCTCCAGGCGGGGTCCGGTGCGGTGGAAAATTTCCAGGCTGGATCAATTTTGATAGGTTGGAAGGGAAAACGCTCGGAAGTTTCCAAAATATCCCCGGGGAGCGCAGCACGTCCGTTTTGGTTTTAAAGCAATGTGTAATCTTGGGATTTTTCCGGAAAGTTGAAGGGGGGTTCCCCACCTTCCCGGGGCCTGTTCGTAGTCTTGATCGGGGGATTCCAGACAATTAAGACTTTTTGTAGAAAATCTTCTTTTGGGAGGCAGCGATGTCAAATCGAATTTTTTTGAGGGATCCCCTAAAGTCGTAGGGGGGGATCCCTTCTTGGTCAATAAAATCCAAATGATCCCGGGGTAGTAAAAGGGAAGAGTGTTTTTTAAATTGGGTAGGGGTTTTGGTTTTTCGCCAGCTTGTCCGGCTCGACGCCCTGAACCGGCACGAGTCGAGGAACCGAAGCTTCCCCCGCCCTCGATTTTAACAGTTTACGAGATTTTCCGCTCTTCGTTGTTTGGGGAAAAACACGGTTTGTCTCGTTTGTTCAGCCCAAACTTTTTGGGTAAACAGGGTTTCCCTTCGTACCCCCTTTAAGTTGTGGGAAAAAAGATGGGTTTTTAAAAAGTTTGGTTTCCGAAAATTGAAAGGGTTTCAGAGGTTGTTTGGGGTGTGCCTCTAAAATTTCCGGTGAGGTTTATCATGAAACACGAAAACCCTTTCAGGGGTAAAAAAAATTGGGTTTTTTGGGGTTTGGAAAAAGGGGTTTTCACAGATTTTGGGGATCTTGGGAGCCGTGATAAATTCCTGCTCGTTCCCTCCCCGCAGTTAGCTGCATCGGGAAGGCCCGCAGCGGTTTGGGGTTTAAATTTTGGGGAATCTTTCCCCGGGCTCATCTAGTAGAGTTTTTACGGGGAACCTGGGGGCACCTCCCAAAGTAGCTGACGGGGTGGGCGTTTGTCCCCCATCGGTAAACAATTTGGGGAGTTTTTGCAGAAGTAAAGGCCTCATGCTTCTGGTACTTTCGGTTTTAAGCATCTCCTTTGGGCCAAACGCTTGAAACCCCGTTTCCTCGATGGGGGGGGGAGCATGCAATCAAAAATTCCCCGTAAAATTGCCCAAAAGGCACGCGGGTTTTTCTTCCCGGGCCCCCCCTCGAACTTGATGAAAGCTTCCCTTTTCTGGCATGATGATCTTTATGCTTCGTGCTCTTTGCAGTCCTCCTTGTGTCGGTTGAGTATGTATTGCGTTCCAAAAAAGTAGAAGACCCCCCCGGCATATAAAGGTCCCTTTTGTTCATGCTTTCAATCTGAGAACGTTTTGAGTCGGCTGAATCCCCCGATGAGGGAGTAGTGGTGTTTGGGTTTCCCTCCTTAACGAGAGAAGGCGAAGGCGTCCCACTTTCCTTATCCTCACAAGTAGGGGGGTATACAAAGCATTTCTTTGTCCCTACGCAAAAAGTTGATAGTACGCCCACCCTTCCCCAAAGAGTTGGAATTGATCGAAACTTGACGGGGAACTCAATTCCCTGGGGATATTTTGGGCCCCGTCGTGCCATTAGGGTAGAAGTGGGGGATACGGCGAGGTTGATCTTGCCCTGAGACGGGATGAAAAGCGGGCTAACACAGACCCTTTAAAAAAACACTTTTTGGGCGGTATTCAAAAGTTTTTGTACCGCTTTCTTTTCGGCGATCTTCTTTTGGAAACTGGATGTATGTAGAGGCCTAATGGGATCGTATCTGTTGATTCGCAGCTCCAAACCCCAAAGATTTTAGCTAAGGTCCTTTCCCGACCCCTTGGCGTAAAAACTCGTCCATTTCCTTTGCAGCTTCCCCCCGGCGTCCCCTAGGTACTCATCGATGTCGGTTTCCCCGGGAAATGATATGTTTTTTTCGTTTTGAAATTATTTTTTTTTTCCCTCCTTATCTCCCCATGGGGTTTTTTATGTCCAAAAGAGGGAATACGAGGGTATATTTATGTTGTTCCTCCTCGCGTTCTCCTCGATCTTCCCGCGAAGCAATTTCGGGGAAAAAGGGGTAAGAAACCCCACGGGGTCCTTTATTTGGGTCGGGTTCTCGATGAAGTACTTTTTCATTTCTCCTTTAAGGCCTTTTCCCAGCTCCACGATCTCGAGGGTCTTTTGATCTGGAAGGGCCCCTGGGGCGGGCCCCCTTTGGGGCCCTATTGTACCCGGGTCGATAGAGGAGCGTACAGTATCGGAAGGGTCGAGGCCTGGCCCATGGGTTTAGGGTCGGTGGATGACTCATCATCCACCGGGGTTTTCCCTTCGAGGTAGATGGTTTTGAAGGGTTCCTCCCGGCCCTTCCCCCTTTTAGGGGAGGGGGGGGCTGCACGCCTTTTAGGTGGGGGTGCGGGTTTGGAGAGGGTGGGTGAGAAAAACCGCAAGCCGGGCACGGGCGTTGGGGCTCCCCGGGGGGGAGGTTTTGCTACTCCACATGTTTTGAGGTGTCGGGCAAAATGGGGCCTTGGGGGACGACCCTTTGGGACCCTCTGGGACCCTCGGGTTCCTGCTTGGAATTATCCGATTCGAATTAAAAAAAAACCGGGTTTGTAGTTTAAACCCGTTCCCGGGATTGTTTTTAAAAGTTCGGCTAAGTTTCAAATTTTAATATTCTCTGGGGAAGATGTTTTAATAATATCCTGGTGGGAAAGTTAACGATTCTCTGGGAACGTCCTTTACCTTAAAATAACTTTACTAAAATTTAAAACTATAATTAATTTAAATTTGGGGAAAGTTTTTAAAAGTGAGGTTATGTTCTAAAATGAGGGTTTTTGTTCTAAAATTTAGGTTATTTTTCTAAAATGAGGGTTTTTTCTAAAAGTGAGGTTAAATTTTTAAAAGTGAGGTTTTTGTACTTTAGTTTGTAAATTGGGTGTAGCGAAAGGGTGGCAAAAAAGAGAGGGAGTTTTTGGTGGGTGTTTTTACTCGATGGAATCTCGTAGTAAACTGACTTTTTAGCCGGGGCGGGTTGACTTTTTTAAAAAGGGGCGAAAGACGCAATTAAAGTCACATTTGTTGGGAAAAACTCGACGCAGGAAAGGTTTGGTGGGCTCAAGGTCGACACAAAAAACGCAATTAAAAAATCGATAAGTGCTTTTCGATGTTGCCGGGGAACAAAGAAATATTTAAATTTGAATTTTTTTTACTATCGTTTAAGGGGCTTCCTTTAAAAAAAAACGTTTCGAAACACGAGGTAATTAAAAAAACCGATCGGGGTTTGATGGATGGGTGTCCTTTGAGGCCCGAATTGGGCGTACGTCGACTGGCAAAACCCGATTTTGAAAGGAGGGCCCGGCCCCGTGGCTGGTCCCGGGGGGGATATAAACCTCGCGGTAAGTGGGTTTTTTCCCCTGGGCGCGCTTCAAGGTCACGCGCCCGCACCTCGCTTTCCTATGGGGTTTTGCTTTCTCGTGTCGCGCTTCAAGGTCACGCGCCCCGGGGGTGAAACGGTATAAACCCCATGGTCCCTCAAATATCGGGGAAATTTCAGGAAACCCGTCCTATCGACATTATTATAAATAACAATTATTGCTTGGGTCCTTTTTCCCCTGGGCCCCATCTGGATTTTCAACCAAACAGGGGCCCCGCCCCTTTACGGAGTCAGGGAATAAAGGTCAATTAGTTATCATCCCGGAATCAATCCCCCCAAAAAACCTACCTATAACCCAAAAATTTTTTTATAAGGTTTGGTCGGAAATGGTGTTACAGGGGGGCCCCCAATAAAAACTTTCGGGGGTCGAAAAAAATTTTCCCCGGCTCTGGAAAGCACCGTTTTCGAGATTAACAAAAAAACCCCTTTTTACGGGAATTTTAATTTATTGTTTCGGAGAATACCCCTTTGGGGGTTTTCCCGGGATTTCCCGGGGAAACCCTTTGGTAATCGTCGGGCCCCCTTTTGATTTTGAGGGGGGGAGGGGAGAGGGGGAAGGGGGGAAAGGGGTGGTAATTTGATTTTTTGGGGCAGAAAATCCTAAATTCTGGCGGCAAAATTTGCCCCTCTTTTTCCCTACTACAAAAGGTTTATTAGAACCCCATTAAAAAATCGTTAAGGGTTTAAATTTGAAAACCCTTTAAAAACTCCCTTTAAATCAATTAGAACCCTTTATTAAAAAAATCGTTAAGGTCAATTTGAACCCTCATTAAAAAATCGTTTAAATTTAATTAGAACCCCATTTTAAAAAATCGTTTTAAAGGGCAATTTTAAAAACCTCATTGAAAACTCGTTAAGGCCCAAATTTGAACCCCCGTTAAGGTCATTTTGAAACCCCATTAAAAAACTGTTAAGGTAATTTTGAAACCCCATTAAAAAAAACTGACCTACCGACCCCACCATTCCCGGGGCGAAATCTCACCCATTTGGGGAAGTTTTTGAACCGCCGTTATAATTCTAAAAAACAGGGAAAATTTTTTAAAATTTGTCCCTTCGCTAAAGTGGAAGGGAAAAAAATGACACTTAAAAAGAAAGCCCAAAAATACTAAAATAGGGGGGCAAAAGCTAACCTTTAAAACCCTTTTCCGTGTGGCTGGCCAGTATCTGGGTTTAATGGGAGGCCTCGGTTTCAAACGGCCCCCCCGCAGCCTGCCTCCCTGTAACAACAAGTTTTTAAACTTTGGGCCCCGGTAAGTGGAAACAATTGGTTTTCAAAAAAGTGAAAAAAGGGTTTTAAAAGTACACAACTCCGATTTTAAAAACATTTTTTAAAAAAGGGTATTTTGAGTTTAAACAAGGTCCATTATGTTTCTGTTTAATTAACACTACAGCTAACCCAGGACAAATAATTTTACTACCTTCAGAGAGATAACAGATTTTAATAGTATTTAGAAAAAGGTCACATATATATACACACCCCCCGTATCGTTAAATAAATGTAGGTACACGTAGATCTGAGTGAAGGTGTTTTACGTAAAGTATAAGAAAATACCCTGTTCTTTACACATATTACTGATAGTCGGTCTCAACGAACAATATACACATCCCAACAGCTTGCGTTGGATTGTTTATGATTGGTCTATTTGTTGGAAATATACATAGAGAAAAAGAACAGAGGTCGCATCCATCAGTGCGATAAATGTTTGTCACGTAGTTCCCCAATTTGTCGTCCGGATGGCAGGACCAGCATCTTGTCAGTCCCTCTCCTTATCTCCAAATTCTCAAGGATGAACGTTGTAATTATTAGGCCTACTGTAGTACAGATTTATGGAGATGTACATTTGTTGTTACCTCCTCCTAACTGAACTAAAACCTTTCACTGCGACCAAAAGAAGCGATCTTTATCTCTTTTTGCTCTACGAAATCTCCAACAAATTTACTAATCACATAAAAACAGTTGTATACAGTAATATTTAATAATAAAACATTTGTTATTAATATATAATGATAAAAAATTATAATAATATAATAATAAAACACATTTTTTATACTAAGATTAAAGTTTCTGTCTGATCATACATATTTTACATTTTTAACGTAAAGTGACATATTATTTCAATGTCAATAAGCAGTCACATTTAATGAACAGTTTTTATAAACCCAAACCTGTATTATGTAATAATGTCATCAAGCAAGAACTTACATGTTACGTCCATCGCAATAAAAAATAAGGAGAAATACAGGTTACTTGTTTCGTTGTTGACAGATACGAGAGATACAATCGCAGTGGATTATGACGCAATGGAATCAGTATCTCACGACCGTGACGTCACACCACTCACCCTACGTCATAGGAGACAAAAACGTCGTGTGACAGGAAAGGGCTGGGCGCTCATTAGTACAATAATTAAAGACATAAATGGGACTTTTTACCGAGTTCAACAATGTACAATGTGCCAGCAGTAAAAACGGCGTAGCCTACTGGCAGCACCATTCACACCCACTTGACTGACTCTCTCCACAACAACTTGGTTTTTGGTACCCACATTATAGAATGTAATGTTAATAAAAATAATATAATGTTTATAGAATATATGTTATAAATATATCACGATATTTAACTTGCAGTTTGATCGTCATAAACAAATGTTTTCAACAATAGATGTATATATATGTATTATTATAGCATGAGTTTTAGTAAATAAACGAACGAAAATTATTTAAACTTGTAAATCTAATTTTAAAGTTGTGGTTACTATTAATTTTTTCAGGGAGTTTCCCAGATGCATGGAACGTTTCATTAATAGAGCCACTGAATAAGGAAGTTTCTCAGAAGATCTTAGTCATTTTAGGCCTATTGCATTGATATCATCTTTTTCTAAAGTAATAGAAAAAGCATTCACTGTTAAGACTCACGAACCTTTTGAGAAACATTTAACATTATATATGAACTTCAATTTAGGTTTCTCAAAAATAACTTATCATAGGTCATAGTATACCCGTTTTACAAATTGTCTCT
>JAQJVL010004141.1:0-49215 GCA_035578905.1 Stictocephala bisonia
TTTTTTTCTATGTCTTGATTGCTCATAAGTCAGGGTGATTCTTAAATGATAGTAGCTGAGAGAGTACGGCTAGTGTAATACCAAGTATTCTCACTGAAAAAGAACATTCAACAGTTTGTTTATAAGATGAACATATATTTAGTTTAGTAATATCAAAGATAATATCAGCCAATCAGATATTGTTTTACCTCAGTTTATAACCTAACATTTTAAAACACATAATATTTTTTAACTTAACTTAATAAATAATGTATCAGAAGCAGCGGTTCTCTAGTCTGAGCAAAAATCAATTATTGTAGGTGAAAAAAAGACTATTTACTTTTTAAACAATAATTTAAAAATTACAGTACTTTATTTTATCTCCAGACTTATTGATGTGAATTCGATCTACTCGTATGAATAATAGGTTATTGGTTTACCTAGAACATCTAATACACCAATCACACCGAATAAGACTATAGCATAAAAATGACTGCTACGAATATAATATATAAAGAAATAAAGTACTTAAATAGCTTTTCTAAAGTAGTTCATCCCCTAAAAAGAAGTTATCAAATTTATTTTCTTTCCTATTTGACAACTCTTTTACGTATATTTAGTGGGATATATAATTATTAATATACAAATACTATCGATTATTATTATTTGTATTATTTATTTACTATATACATTTTCTCCGGTGATATATGTAAATACGATAAAAAAATCTCTCTTTATAACTAGGACTGGGATACCAAGCAGCTTGATATTTTTCAAAGCTAACAACAAAATATCTTAGGGCCTTGGGACAAACTTTTCCAATAAGAGCTCGTTTACGGAAAAGCTTAGCCAAAGTGGTTGGCCACTGCCACTAGCCAATATTTTATGAGTGCCCAAGGAATATATTTTAACCAGCATCATTTTCTACAGAAAAGAAGTCTTATAACTTTATAAATCAACACTATGTTTTAACTAACCTATATTATATATGGTGTATGGTTTTTTGTAAGCTACCACTTACCATTTAAATAAAATATAAATTATGTGATGTACATAATAAACAATAATATAATAATTACAATAATATAATAGAAAATATTTACAAATTTAACCAATTTAGTTTTTGCTAAATTTGCAGGCATACTGTTTGTCTTAGTTATATAGTTACTTTTTTTCTCAAGAGATCCATTTGTTTACAATACTATTGATCTATTTATTCCAGGGATCAGATATGTTATCATGAAAAACGGATTTTTAAGACAATAGTGTTTCAATAACAACTATAGTAGACTCCTAATGAGTGATGCTGAAAGTAGCATTTAATTGTTTACTGTGTGACTAAACCCACACTCAATTAGTTTAGCCCCATTTCTCAGGTGTTGCATGTTTTGGTCTCGGCACCTTAAATTTGCTGGAGTTTCCCCTAATCGCATGATGGCGTTGAAAATGTTATGCAACATTATTCATTTGAAAAGTTATTGGACTAAAATTTAAAATATGCAACAAGAAAGAAGATATAAACAACAATTGTTTCGTTGTTGTTTTAAGGAAGGAATGATGGCAGCCACAATAAAGGCAAGGACAATAGGACTTTGTTGTCAACAAATAACTCCTGGGAACAATCTCGCCTACATGCGGAATCCTGATAACAACGAACGCCCTCATTTAAATCACACAATGCTCTCTTCAAGTAACACAAATGTTCCACAAGTTGGATTGTGACTCCCTTTCCTAATCATAGAATAGTGTAGCATTTAACAATTGAAAAAATATTGTTCTGCATGAAGTGATGTAATATGATAAGTTTACAAATACACATTGTTTTATGTGGTATGGAAGGATAATACAGTTTGATTTTATGAATAGTAAAATATCAAATGTGGGTAATATAGATACGAATATTATAAATTAATTTCCGGATTTAATCATGTCAAATTAATTTTTGTATTTTTTTCATTAGTGAATTATTTCATAAAAACATAGATTCCTACTTACAAAAAAATAACCACATTACTTTTAAAATTATCAAAGGTTTTATATTAAAAAAAATATGGTACGGATCGAGTATATGTATTTATGGATTTTTGTATTTACTTACTTCTAAATGTATTTATCCATGTAAAATTAAAAACATTATTTAATGTCGGCACTTGTGGTGCAGTGCTGTAATCCAGCTATTAAGTGGGGGACAAAGTGTTGAGGAGATTATAGGTGATAGGTTCTATGCTCGGTACTGATAATAGACGGCGTCCACTCAATGGTTACCATCGACGTGGACACTACTAGAGAAGTCTGGGGTGTCCGTGTTGGATGTTAGTCAAGGGTCAGATGTAGTGTGGAGAAGAGAACTGAGTGCCCCAACACTACGTGGGTCGGATTCCACGTGAAACTGTAGGTCCCTTAGTTGCCATTGCTATTGGGATTTAATAAAAAGCTCTTTCTAAGGAACAGTCGGGCTTAGTAACAATAACTACATTCGTTCATCTACACTCATCACACTCATTCACCTGTCATATTCGCCCATATCTTGACGATTGGCGTCTTAACAATGAATCAAAATATTTATTGTTATTCGTGGAAATGCTCTGGAATTTAATTTGGAATCGTGCTTGTTAGATGGCGAATGTAGAAACTATTTTAAGAATAAATTTTACACTGATTTTGCACTAACATTTTACTTATTGTAGGATCTTTTTATATTGTAATAACTTTGTTCCTGCTGATAAGCACGTCATCATCAACAATTACAAAAACGTTTTAGAAAAAAAGTAACCACTTCCAACATTATTGCAATGTATATGATAATATGTGTAAGTTGAATGTTATTTGTATGTTTAAATTATGTAAATTTAAAAAAATATAAAATACAATTCCTAAAACAAATTACTCGGTGTTGCCCTTAGTTTGATTGCCGAGGGCTTTGGTCCAGAGCCAAGTTTGTGCATCTTTCAGCACTTCTCACCACAGGATGTAATATTTTATAAGTCCCTCCAATAATTTAATATTGCTGATGCAGCAAAGTTTGTTTCAACCCGGTTAACCATGTACGATCAAACTTAATCAATGTGCATTGCTTTGTTTTCTGCATATTTGTGTGGAATACACTTATTTCCAGTTATAACATTTTCTCCCAATAACAAAAGCAATTATTTTTTATTTTTATTTTTTTCAGTTTTAAGGTCATTAATCCGCTTTTTAAATTAAATTCAAACCAGAGGGATTCACAAAGGAATGTAGCCTGTTCCTTTGTGAGTTCCTTTGGTCTGAGGAAAATAGATCACCACATTTGTACACTTTTTTCTGATATTGTAATGTATTTGTGTTATGTGACGTTCATTTCTTCTTATATGTTAACTTAGAAACAATTCATAGCTTGTCACTTCAATTACAAAAAAAAAAAAAAAAAAAAACTAGTTAGATTATTAAACTGTATTTAACCTAACCTAAGATCAAAGAAAGAGTTATAACATATATCACATACTCTGCCCAGAAACAACGCAACTATAATATCGTTTTCATATAAGAAAAATTCATCAAAACTATATTCTTAGTTAGTATGTTAAAATTTCAACAGCCCCCCAAAATTATTTGACAAATAAACTTGAGGTAAAATGGATTCTATAATAACTAAACTCTGGGTTAAATTATTAATAATTAGATTTTGTGAATGTTAGTTCTTATAAAGCAATAGAGAGATTAGTTATATTTCCCAATCTTGGTAGATGTTAATCCAGTATATCAGACTATATACTGGAAAGAAAATGTTTTCATTCGCTAAGACTAATCTTGTAACTTGAGTCTAAACAATAAATATTGTTTGTTGAATTGAAAACTGTTGGATTCCTCTTTGCTTACAAAAACTATAAAGCTTTCCCAAAAGATAAAATCGACAATAAAACCTACTCAATCATGCAAAATCAGTTCATATTAACGTGGGTGATGTATTGAAAAAGATTTATAAGTTCCCACTTAACATACGCTTTTCCGAAAACATATATTTTATAAAACAAGTCAAGAATTAGTTTCTGGAAAACAACCCATCTAATTAACATTGTATGAAAATTAAACTAATGAAAAGGTTAATTAATTAAACTAATTACGAAATACATTTTCCAAGTTATATTATATACAAACACATGTATGATATATGTTACTATCAGTTTTATTAAATTTTCACTGAGCTCAATACTACTAGTAAAAAAATGAGATGTTATCATATGTTATAAGAGTTCTGAAATTAAAATTTTGATTCAATAAAAAGTACACAAAAGGTGGATTATTTATCGGTAAAGTAAAACACATTCCATGTTGCAGTAAGCTTAGCAAGCAACAGACAAAGCTACGTAATTGGTACATGGGATAGTAATCTTGTAAGTAACGTTAAAAGCTTTGTTAATGTTTAAACCAATGAATGTTGGAACTGTTAAAAAATTCACGCCCTCAATTTCTTTGTATTTTAAAAAGTTTGTTTGGATAAAACAAGAAATTTTTTACATGATTTGTAAAAAACTATCAAAATTGGAAATAAGTAGTTTGATTTAGGGTTACTTTTTAAATTTTCTTTAAAAACCAAAAATTCCATTATTTTCACGCATTTTGTACATCCTAAAATTTTGTGTCTTTAAATTTACACTTTAAATTTACAATTTATTAAAAAAAACCTTAAAAAACTTTAATTTTGGAAATCTTTTTAAACCTGGCATTTTAAAATTATTTTCAAAAATTTTAGGAAGCATGAGACGGGAAGGTAAGCTTTGGATTTTCCGGGAAAACCCGGGCTGGGGCCCACTTCACATTTTTTTGGGAGTTTGGACCTGCTTTTAAAGAGTATCTTTAAAAATTGAAAATTGTTTATTTAAAAAATGCATTTTTTTTGAGGGGAAAAATTCAGATTATTGTTTGGACGAAAAATTTTTTCTAGTGTTTTGGGGAGATCGATTTAAAATTTGACAATTTGTTTTGGGGAAAATAAAAGGGGAACCCCCGGAGGGAAGACACTGGGGAAAAGGGGAAGTTTTTTTCCCTGTTCCTTAAAGATTGCTCTTGCAATGAAAAAAAGTTTCGTTTTTTTAAACATGGTTTTAATGTTTTTTTAAGTTTTAAATAAAAAGTTTATCTTTGAATTTTTCCCATGCCATATTTCTTTTTTTGCATCAAAGTCAACGCATATGAAAAATTTTTGATATTTAAACCTTAATATGTCCCCCAGAAATTTCTTCTTTTTTTAGTTTAAAGGGCAAGTTACCAAATTGTAAAAAATTTAAAATTAAAATGTTTTCCCTAATGCCCGAAATGTTTTTTTAAAAATTTTAAAATTTTTATATCAGTGGAATTCCTAAAAAATTTTGCTGTCTCACGGGAAAAACTACATCTTTTTCTTTAAATTTAAGAATGCCCAAACGTTCTTAAATGTGGGGAACCCCTAAACGAAAACTAAATTTTATTTTAGTTTTATTGTCATTAACTTGCAATTTATTTTCTTTAAAACCATTGAAAAAACGCAAATTTTAACATGCAAAAATCCCTTCCACTTCAAAGTTTTAGTCCGGTTATTATCCGAGACAGATAACGGAGTGTCGTCAAAAAAAATAAGAAAAACATTACTCTTAATCACAAAAGGGAGGGTAGTTTCATTGCCCTATAATGGGAAAAAAAAAACCGGCCCTTTTTATTGGAGCCCTGGGGAAAGCCCTTAATTTTGGGAGGGAGACTGTGCATCCTTTTGAAAACCATTTTTTATTATGTGGGGGTTTTATGTAAAGGACCTTAAGTATTTTGTTTGTGGTGGTTTTTCTAAAAAAAGGGGAACCTGGGGTTTAGAAGCGTTTTATCAATATAATATATGTTTAAATGAAAAAATTATGAATAAAGAATAAATGAATAAAGATTTATTTCCAACCCACTTTTACAATTTTTAAAGGGACGGGATCCCAAAATTTGGAAAATTGACGGGACCATTTAAACCCAGTAGTGGGAAGTTTATAAAAAAAAAACAACTAAAAAATACTTTTTTATTTGGGAGTTAGCTTTAGTAAATTATAAAAGAAAAAAAAGGGAGGGTTTCTTGCAATGTTTTTTTTTTAAATTATTAGAAAATATAAACGGGGAAAAATCTTTTATTTAGAAAAATAATATCAAAAATTTGCAAAAAAGTTTAAAAAAAATTACAGTTAAAATTAAAATAATAACGGGGGAAATTTTTTTAGTCCCTTTGATTCATTTATTTTTTTAAAATTATTTTGTTTTCAACAGCCCAAATTTTTAAAAAATTACAAAATTTTTTTAAAAATTTTTTAAATTTTTCTTTATTAAAAAGGGAGTGTTTAAAAAATTTTTTTTGGTGCAAGGTGGGTTAAAAGGGAATGTTTTAAAAATTGATTTTTTTACTTTGGGTTTCTAACATTGCTGCAGAAAAGCTCCTTGTTTTATGTTTGATTTTTTGAAATTTTTTCGGGTTTTCCCCTTTTTCGTTTATAAAAACGACTTAAAACTTTGAAAACAAAAAGATTTTGGGAAAAGGCAGTTTTTTTAAAAGGATTAAATACAGTGGTTAGGAGCTCTCTTTTTTCCCTTTTTTTTTAAAAATGTACGAAAAAAATAATTTTGACATATTCTTAGTTTTTCTAAAATTTTTTAAAAAGGGTGCCCCCCAAAAAACATACAATACCATACTGTAGGCGTAAATTTAAATTTAAACGCAAAAAAAAGAGATTTAAAAAATGCCGTTTCAAAAAAAATTTCTAAAAAAGTAGAATGTTCGAAGGGGGATGTTTTTTTTTCTTTTGTGTAGAGCCCAATATGTGCTCCTTCCCATCTGGGGTTTTACTATAAAAAAATGAGTCCAAGATATTTAAATACTGTTTTTCGCTTGAATTGTTTCACAGTTACAAAAGTTTTTAAAATTTACAGTCAGAGGAAGGGAAAATTTTTATTGAAAAGGGAAGTAAAACCCCCAAAATTTGGGTTCAAAAATTTTAAAATTTTTTGGTTTTATTTAAAAATTAAACCCTTTGCTTTTTTTTTAATGTGCACCAATCTTTAGTAATTTTATATCATTATTTTTAGGGTTTCCAACAACTCAAAAATTTGTATCTTTTTTAAAACAGAGAAACCGTCACCCAAAAAAGGGAAAGAATTTATTCCTTTTTCCAACGAATACTTAGCAAATCATTAAAAAAAATTAGGAATAGATTTTGCTAAAAGCACTGACCCTTGAGGGACGCCAATTACAATTTCTTTTTGGAAAACTGAAACAATTTTTTTATTTTTAAATGTTGTTTTTTGCTGGTCAAAAAACTTTTAAAAACCAGTCCAAAGAAAACCCCCCCGGGAATCCGGGTCGCTTCCATTTGATTTAAAAGAATTTCTTTGTTTGGGGCTTTTTTCGAAGGCTTTTTTAAAATTATAAACTTACCCCTTTGATTGTTTTACTTTTTGATTTAAAAAATTATTTTAAATCTGCTCTGTTCCCAAAATTAAAAGGCATCCTCGGTAGATTTTCCCTTTGTAAAAACCATATTCCCTTTTTAAACAAAAAAAACTAAATTTTTTTAAAATTTTAAATTAAAAAAATTTTTTCCCGCATTAGTTTTTCAAAAATTTTTAAAAAAAATTGATTAAAGACTAATCGGGTTTTCTTAGATTTCCAGTTTTATAGAGTGATCTTTTTTATGAATGGGGGTTGATGTTAATGTTTTTTAAATTTTTGCCCGGAAAAAAATTCCCCCTATTAAAATTTAAAGGGTTTATTATGTATACTAAAACTGGACCCTATTGTTTCAATAATTTTTTTTTAATAAAAAAACCAAATTTTTTTAAAAACCCTGTCGTTTTTTTTTTTTTTAAAATTTATTTCCCAGTTTGTATGAGTTCAGGTCCCACTGAGGGGAAATTAATAAAAAAAAAATGGGGGTAAGTGTGGGGGTGGGTTTGGGATAGACGGG
Source organism: Stictocephala bisonia (assembly GCA_035578905.1). Taxonomy (NCBI): domain Eukaryota; kingdom Metazoa; phylum Arthropoda; class Insecta; order Hemiptera; family Membracidae; genus Stictocephala; species Stictocephala bisonia. The sequence goes on from JAQJVL010004141.1 coordinate 7,923, forward strand.
GCCCCCGAAAAGTTTGAGTTTTTCCCCATAGTGATGAAGATAATTTTTTAATTGTTTCTGCCACCACAGGGAGGGTCTGTCACTATCTCTCCGTTTTTAAACTCAAATTTTTTGGGACGTTTCTTATTGTTTACAAAACCATTTAAACCTCATTTATTACTCTAAATTTGCAGGGGAAAAATTTAAACCTTTACGGGTTCTCAATTCGTTTTCAAAAAATTTTCCCGTTTTTAATAGTGTTTTTTTTTTCCCAAGTTCAAAGTCTTTACAAAATTTGCTGTAAGTTCATAAAAAATTTTTTTTCTTTCCGGCCTTTTTTTTAAAAAATTTTAAAAATTTTTTCTTTCTTTTATTTACTTTTTTTAATGGGTTTTAAAGGGGAAATCCATGGACCCCTTTAAACTTAGCTTTAATTAAATTATCATTATAATCAAAAACCCTTACTACCTCAGAACAGTTTTTACTAAGAATGTCAATAAACATATTAAAACAATTTTTACATCGTGGGGTTTTAATATTTTACGCCCCAATTTCAAAAAATTTTTTTAAAATTTGTTTTTCACTGAAAAAAAAATTTTTAGTTGTTTTCTTTTAAGCAATGTTTAAAATTACATCGTTTTGATTTTTTAGACAGGCAATTAGTGATTTTTTTTAATTAAACTTAAATATTAAAGCCCCAAAAAAACAGGGGTCAGCCCAACCCAAAGGCCCAAAAATATCAGTTTTAAATTTTTTATTTATGTGTCTTTGTTTTAAAACGAAAAATATGGTCAATGCAGTTCTGATTTTCGGGTTATTTAAAGAAAAAAAAAAAAGGAATTTTTATAAGGGGGGGAAAAATTCCATTTTTTAACCCAGAAGACTTTGAAAATTTTTTTGGGACTTTCTAGGGCTATTTACCAATAAATTTATATTTACTTTTCTCCAATCAAAAAATGTTATTTGGAAAAAATTATAAAGGGTTAAAAGAGTTAAAAAAATCCAAAAATTGATTTACGGGAAAAATTTGAAATCGTTACAAACAAAAGAAATTTTAAAAGTAGGTACTGTTTATTTTTATACCCGAAAAAGAAATTGATCAGCTTTTTTGAACAAAATTAAAAGGTTTTAAATTGGCTAACTTCGAGTGAGCAGTAAACCCAAAAAAAATAATACCCTGCTCTGTATTGGTCATTACATTTTGGGAAAGTTTTGAAACCCGGTAAAGTTATATATTTTTTTCTTCATTAGATCCTATCCATATTTCATTAAAAACCTAAAATTTGGGGAAAATTTTTTTAAATTTTTAAATTAAATTTTTAAAAATAAAAACTTTTAAAAATTTTACTCTTAGACTTCTTTTTTGGGGGTTAAATAAGGTTAAAAATTCTTTTTTTATATGTAAGGACAAAAAAAAAACCCTTTTTAAAATTTAAAATTTAAATTTAAAACATATAACGAAAAAATAACTAAAAAGATATTTACACTTAATAAATGGGAAAAGAGAAAAAAAAGAAAAATTTTTAAAAGAAGCTAGAAATTTTTTTCAACTAATTTTTATTTGATTTATAAAATTTCCCTCAAGTTTGTTTTTTTTTAAAAACTTTTTTAACCACCCGATTTTTTTTTAAAAAAAAAACTTCCATCAGGGAAACCCAACAAATGGGGGAAAACCCTGCCCCCTTAACCTTTTGTTTTAAGTTTACTTAAAAAAAACTTTTTAGCAGGAGAAAAAATGCTAGTTAATAAAAAACTTTTTGTGCGCAAAATTTTGGGGAAATTCACGGGGTTTGCGTGGTGTCTTTTTTCCCCTGTTTTTCTTTGTGGAATCCGGGTTTCGTTTTTGTTACAAATTTTGGGACCACTTTATTTGGGCTGCGATTTTGTTTGAAGGAGGGTTTAATTTTCCTATAGGGGGGCGGGGGGCCCTTTTGGCCCTTTTGAAATTCCACCCCAAGAACCCCGCCCAAACGTCCTTGATAAAGGGGCAGCCGTTCCTTCCCTGGGTTGAACAGGTTTTTCCCGTGTTTTTCCCGTTGTTTTTGCGTGTTTTTTTACTGTTCGAGAGAGCGAAATTTTCTTTCCCTCAGTTCACCAACTTCACCTGTCACCCTTTTTTTTCTTGATGCGGAGCCCATATTTTCCTTCTTCATGTTTGCAAGTTTATTTTGGGTTTTTTTTCCATAAAAACTGTTGATGTATTTAATTTGTCAGAGAAAAATTTCACAGCTGCGGGAAAAAAATCGGTTAGTTCGCTCTAAAAGGGTTTTAGCTCTCCAAACACCTCATTTTTAAATTTTTGGGATAAAAGAAATACAAGAAACCCTTTTTAGTCGATTTTCTTTTTGGGTAGAACTGTCACTATTTTTGTGAAAAGGTTGAAAGTCGGCGGTTTTTTCACTTCCACTGGCGGCTAGCCCGGGTTTTTTTTTTTTGTCGCAAAATCTAAATGCAGGGGCGGGGAAAAAAAACCACCCCCTTATGAACCATTAACTTGTTTAATTTCATTTTTTCCCACTGACACAGGATTTGTTTAAAAAAACATACAGAGGGGACATTTTTGCGTTTTTAACAATGTACTATAAAAATAAAAAAAAAAAGGTAAAACAAACAATTTAAAATTATTTGGGGCAAAAACCCCGGGGAGTAAACAAGTATAGGCGTGCGATTTTTGTTGGAAATCCCGCGTTACTGGGAGCTTCTTTTTGGCTCGGTTTCTTGAGGGGGATGGTAATCAAAAAAGGTTATAATTTAATTAAATTACTTTAAATATGATGGTAGGGTGTTTTGCCTTGGGGTTTTAAATTTCGAAGGCACCCCATGTTAATCGTTTTTAAGGAAAAACCCGTGGGTTTGTTTGTTTTTTTCAGAACGCTCCCTTTGAAGTCTCAGTTTCAAAAAGGAAACCATTTTAAAGGCCAAAAGGGAAAAAAAAACGTCGGCGGGCTCTGCCTCCTTTTTTTGAGTTTTTCTTTGACTCGGCCCCCGTTCATGACATTAAACGAGTTTTGTCCCCGGGGGGCCTTTTAGGGGCTTGCCTTGGGTTTTTTTTCCCTTTTTTCAAAGGGCCCAACATTTTAAAAGGGGGCCCATAAGGAAAAAAACTTTTGGGGCCGCCCCCAACTGCCTTGAAGAAATGAAAATTCCCCCAATAAAAAAAAGGGACGCCCGGCGCTCTGCCGCCCTTTTCAAAAGGGCCAATTAAGGATATGCAAAATTACGGTATTGGGTGACGGGTACCCGGTGGAAACGAGCAGGGGGAACCGGTCGGGGGGCGCCCTGGTGTTGAGGCGTACATGTGCGGTTTGGTTTGTTGGTTGGCCCGAAGGCGCAAATATTTTCGTCTCCTGCTGTTTGCTGCTGCTTTTAAGGAAATTCATGTTAGGGGAATTAAGAAAGAAAAAAGGGAAAAAATTGAATAAATTTAGTAACTTTTTTTTTAAAAAGTTACGGGGCCCTGTGATCAGTTTTTTTTCATTTTGTTTTATGTGAAAAATTTTTTGTTCGAGCCCGCTGAAGGGGCGACTTCATTTTTTCACAAACGAGCTTAAAACCCTGATTCGGTGGGCCCGCTTAAAAAACCCCAGGGGGGGAAGGGCTCTGCTTCTCCCCTTGTATATAAAAATTTTTTATGCGGTGAATAGGGATTGGAGAATGTCAAGCAAAATTGCATAATTTGACAACGTTCAAATTTCCCCAGATTTGTTTGGGTGTTTTTTTAAAAAAGGTTTCCTCCGTTTCCTTTTCCGACTTTTCCCGGGCCTTGTACCTGAATGTACTTACAGAACGGTGATTTGAACCATGATCTGGCTTTTTTTTTCAAAAGGGTTTTCCCCAAACCTAAAAAAAATTGCTCCACAGAAAAAACACACTTTTTTGCTGTCCACAGTGTGGGCCCAATCCTTCCCAAAACCCTGTTGGGGTAACTTTTCTAGGGGTGGGCGTCGTTTTTGTTTCCAATCAGTGAATGTCCTTTCCCCGCACCGACGCCTCAGCCCATGTGATGTTGGACAATTTTTGCATACCCCAAAATGTTTTGCCTTTTTGCAATTTTTGGGTCTGGGGTGCAGTTAAACCCCAAAGCGTAGACGTTTTATCCCCAAAGAACGGAGGGTCTTTTTCTTTTCCCTTCACTGCTCTCGGGTCGGGGAAAAGTTTCTTTTGGCAAAGGGTTGGACACCCAATTCCTCCAAACTGAACACAACACCCGGTTGAAAAAAACCCCCCCCGGTACCTTTGGGTTTTTTCCGAGTCGGGTTTTTTAAAAGGGTAGTTCTTTGTCAGAACAAGTGTTTTTTGCAGGCCCTAAACCAGCATCTTTTTAGTCAGTGAATCCCGATCATAAAAATCCAGCCCGTGTTTGTTTTTTATTTAAAGCCCCCGGTTTTGGGCCCGCCCCGGTTATTCCGCTAAGGGAAGTGTTTTCTTTTGTGTTGGCCTTAAAGTTTTCCAGTGTTGAACACCATTGGGGTAAACGCCCATAATGGGGGAGTCCTTGATTATAGACTTTTCCGCCCCGGGGGCGGAAAAAAAAGCGTTTAAATTTCGATGCCTGCCTTCCTGCCTTTGATGCGTTTGCTGCTACATTTGACTGTAGCGAAACCCTCAGCCACCAATTTATAGCACAAACCCACCCCCCCTAAAAAAGCTTGCGAAAAAGATTTGTAGGGGATCGTGGGGGAAAAGTTTTTATCGTTTTTAAAATTTAGCATTTAAGGAGGTTTTTTTGGGGAAAAACGGGTTTTGCCGCTTAAAATTTTCAATGGGGTTTTTATCAAAAAGGTGCGGTTTCTAAAGGTCTGTTTTTTTTTGGAGAATTTCGATCAAAAAACAATAGGCGCGTTTTTTTTAAAAAACTTTTTATAGCTCAACATTTGGGCGCTTTAAAATCGTTCCAAAATTTAATTTCCCCGGGGAAACGATTTTAAACTTTGTCGTAAAAAACTGCGTAATGATTTTTTCCAAAAAATCTAGTTTTAAATCATCATCCCGGGTTACGAGATTGATTTAAAGTTTTGGTAATTTTAAAATTAGTCAAATCCCCAATGATCAAAAGTGGCGCATTTTTTTTTCCCATTTCATTTTTTTGGGCCCCATTTGAAAAGCCACGTTCTCTTAAATTTGGGGTTTTTTTCCAGTTGGGCCCCAAGTTTTTACGCCCCTTTTGCCGTAAAGGTTTTTTGGGCAGTGCTGGATACTCTACTTTTCCCCCAATGACCGGTACCCCAAAGGTTGCTGGGACCTCGCCCTCAAATATTTTTGGGCAGGAACACGCTGCTTATCCCTTTAAGTTACGAAAGGGGCATTCGCCGTTTAACTTACCCAAATTTTAAAATTTTAAAAGGATTCCACAGTGGCGGTTGGAGGGCCCTTTTACCCCACATAAAAAGCTTTTTCTTGTCCCCAAGAAGACCAAATTTTAATCCCAGCTCATGGCGTGCATTCCCCAAATTTAATTCTTCTTGTAATCTTCGGGCAAAAACCAAAAGTAGGTTTTTAAAAAGGTTTATACAAAAGTTAAAAAAGTTCCCTTCTTGTAAAACATTTTCTTCATCAATTTCTGTACTGCGGGAATTAGCAGACGTAGGGCCCAAAACCCGGTTTTCCCCTTCATTTCCCCAAATTTATCGGGGAAAGCAAAACCCCTTTTAGTGTTTTAGTAATTTCCAGGATTCTTCCCCCTTGTAAATTTTCTCTACCCCGTTGGGAATTCATACCCCCATTAGGTCAAAAGAAAACCCCTCTTGCTTTAAATGAAACTTTGTTGCGGCAGTACCCGTTCCCAAATCGCTTAAAAGTAGCTTTCCCTCAACATAAAAGATAAGAGAGGGTGGTTTTACACACAAATCCTGCTGCTGTTTTGGGTTTTGTATTTCATCATTTTTTTTTTTCCCGTTTTAAAGGTTTGGGGGAAAGAGGGGTATGCCTCCCAAAAGTGTAAAACCGTTTTCATAAAAGGGCCCACATCTGCTTTTAATTTTCCACATATCGTTCATTTTGTTTTGGGTTTTAGTATATCCTTGGGGTTTGGGTTTGAAATTCCCCCGATTTGTACGTTTTTAATGGGTTTGACAGATCGTTGTCACTATTTAAATTATTCGGCGCGCCGCCATTAAATAGGCGGGGTTTCCCTTTATTTCCAATAAAAAAAACCCAAATTACTGCTTCCTTAAATGCAGCCGTATCTTTAAATAGGGTTCCCCAAACCAAAAATTCCCCAAATTTTTACCGTCCTGTTCGGTAATCCGAAAAGGGTGACGTTGTAAATTTATTATGCACGGTGACGGTACATAAAGGGACGGAATCGGGTTTTCCCCCAATTTTTAACCCGGCCGGCACGGTGGGAAAAATTTGTTTTAATATCATGGGGCCGGCTTTCCCAAATTAAAATAAGAACCGGTGGAAAAATTTTAAATTTCAACACGAATCGTTTTGATCCGAAAGATGTCCCCCAATTCCACTTGTAGCTACCTGCCCGGGTTTTAAATTTTTCTTTTTTAAAACCCCCAGAGCCCAAGGGGAGTTCCCCTTTTTTAAAGCCCCCACAAAAAACCCGGGACTTGATCCCTCGTTTGGGAAAGGAAGTGCTTTTGCTCACGGTTTTTCTTTACGACCGGTCTTTTGGGGGTAACTTACTCATTTCACCCCTGTATTTGGGCTAAAATTCTGTTCAAACTATATTTTCCCCTTTCGGGTTTATAAAAAAGCCCCCCAAAATCGGCCCACCTTTATTTGAAGTAGTTTGGTTTGTACTGTCCACATTTGGTTTTGAGTTTTTAAGTTCAAGACAAAAGAAGACCATTTCCCAAAACGTCGTAAATCACGGGAAAAATTTATGGGGGGAAAAAAATTTTCCCGACCCAAGTCCGACTTTGTTCCGCTAAAAGAAAGCGTCAGAGACATGAGGGATTTTAAACACTCGAAAAACTTTGGGGAAAAATAAGAAATTTTTTTAGGTCAGAAAAAAATTGCTAAAACATAGGTGTCCCCAAATCGTGCTTCTGTGTGTACGACGGGGAGTCAGTACGTTTTGTAAGATATAAAGTTCCCCTTTAGGTAGCTTTTGCACTTCAAACTGGGGGTTGCGATCTCCGTAACTATAAAAAGTAACCCAAATCGATTCCCCTTTTTTTTTAAAACGCCCCCAGGGGGTTTCCCAGCCCCCACTGCTGCTGTCGAAGTTTCCCAAAGGGTTTAGACTCTTTTACCCAAAGGGTTTTAAGGGAAAAGCACCCCGCAAAAAAAACTTTTAAAAAATTAGGAATTGAAAAGAGCTGAGCTTTAAAAAAACGTAAACCCCCTTTTTCGTACAACGCACGGTTTGGGCAACAACTTTAATATTTTTTTTTTCGCCCCGCTGAGTAGGGTGTCATGTGGAGCCCAAGCCCCTTTTGGGTTTAGGGTTGTAAGTAGATTTCCCTCTACCTCGCCCGTAAAGCAACCCGTTCCTTTTAGTCTATTGGGGACTTTTGATGCTTTTCCCAGCCTTTTTGAAGCACCCTTTAATTTCAGCAAGGGTTTTGGGCCCCACTCCGGGGAAACCCCTTTCCTCCCAAACTGCAATAGCCTAAGGCCCAGAAAATATGGCCCATTTGGTAACGGTAAAAACCCCTCCATTTTTTGGGCAAGCCAAGACACGTTCCTTTTTCACCCTCCTAAAGTTGTTTTTTGCCACCACTATGTTTTTCTTTACCCGGGGCAAAAGCTTTTAAAGGCTATTCTGCGCGGAACGTTTTAAACTTTTCCGGGCTGTGTTGTCTTTTTAGCAATTCCAGAACACGTTACGGCCCCCCTGGGTGGCTGATTTCTTTCCAAAAATTTCAACCCCTTCTTCTTGGGTTTCCCTTTCCTTAAAACCTTTCCCCATCGTGTTTTCGCCTTCATGCGTTTGTTACCCCCAAGCTGCTGCCTTTTCCCAAAGGGAAAGTCCTTCGTCTTGTAAGGCTCCAAGCCTTTTTGTAATATGCGATCCCCCTTTGTGTGTGACCCCAAAGGTCCTTGTGTCGCTTTTTAAGCGATGTCGGGTTCTTTGCACGCCTCTTTAAGGGGGTTTTTTAAAAACCTTTCGGTCCCTCTTGTTTAAACGCCCCTTTGGACCCTTGTCCCTGGACCACAAAAGTTATAACCGCTTAAATTCAATTAAAAGGGGAAGCCTGTCGATTATGCTATTAATCACCCCTCGCCTCCGTAGCGCGGTTTTCTCATAATAAAACGCTTCCAAAAGGGATAGTTCTTTATTTTGGAGTGGGCCCCAAAAATCCTTACAAATCAGTTTTTGAAAACGAGGGACTTTAAAAAAGCAAAGAAATACTTTTCCCCAAATAAACACCGATGGCTGGACGCTTTACTAAAAAAGAAGCGGGCTACCCCCAAAAACTTGGACCACTGTTGCCGGCAAGCATTCGTTGCGTCATATGTGGCCTTCAAACTGTGGGAAAGCTTAATTTAATGTACAGACTAATTTTTGCCCTTTTTGGGCCTTTAAAATTTTGCCAACCTTTTGGGTGTTTTTAGCAAATCTTTTAAACGCCGAAATATCAACTGTTGGCACAAATGTTAAAACTAATCCCGGGAAAATGGTTACTTCCCCATACAGTGACATTTAAAGATGTGCTTGACACTTCCGCCCAAATTCTTTTAATCATATTTGTTGAGAGTAGCAGCGAGGGAAAAGTCAAGAGAAATTTGAAACGCTTCTTTGGCGGGGGCCCGACTTTTGAACAAGATTTTTTTACCTTCCCTCAAACGAAAGCCCCCCCCTTCCCCAAACCCCTTTTGCGAGACAATCGTGAACCTCTTTAAAGCTGTTAAACAGGACAAACTGAATTTAAAAACACGTTTTACGCGATCATGAAAAATGGCGCCCCTGACCTTTTAAATCAGTTTAAAAAAAAACTAGGGCAAAGAGTGTTTGGAAAAACGAAAATGCCCTACGGATTTTTCCCCTTTAAAACAAGGACTGTGAAAGAATTAAGGGTTTCGCTAAAGATTTTGGTTTAGCCCGTTCATTAGGGGATATAAAAAGGAACCAAGAGCGGTGCTTGGCTCATTTTAGAAAAAATAAACCGCGGGTGAAAAAACTTAATCGGGGGAGCGAAAAAGAAAAGGAGGAACTTTTTAAAAATTTGACTAGTGGGGTTTCAAAAGAAATAAAAAAGATCTGCCTGCGCAGCACTGACGATATGACGGGGGTATTTTAAAAGGAAAAGGCCCAACCCGATTGTACTGCCGCTACAGAAAATGTACAGGAAGCATTACAAAACGTCCCCCCCACCGCCACCGTTCGGAAAAAAAGGAGATAAAAAAAGGAAGCAAAGATTGAAGGGGAAAAAGAAGAAGATAAAAAGGGGGGAAGATTTAAACAAAATTTATGGTTACATCGACGCGGGGAGGGGATGTAGATGAAAATACCTATTGAGGGGTTACTTAAAAAAAACAATCTGACCCAAAAGAACGTACCCGCCCCGGATAGTATTTCGGTGAAAGAGCGGGAGGGGTAGGGGAGGAACTGTAATTGGCAATTCCAAGATTGCTTTCAAAAAGTTACAAGTCATTGTGCGAAACCGAAAAGTCCAAAGTACAATCGGCTTTTTGGAACTGTTTTTTTTAAACAAAGAAAAACAAGGATTTACTTGAGGGTAGACAAATTTGAATGAAATACAGAAAAAATCCAAAAAGCTAACAACGCGCTTGGGGCAAATGTATTCTGCCGAAAAGCCATTTTAAACCGCAAAAAAGGGGTAAAAATTTCCCTGTCTGTAATCTTGCCCTTTTTTCCTTTCGCGGTAAAAAGACAGAAAAAAAAAGACGGGGAGGAGGGAGGAGGAGGGGGAAAGGGAAAAAGGGTTTCCCTTTTGGTAAAGGTTTTGTGAAATTTTAATGTTAACAAACTAGTAAACAGACTTAAAACTACTCAAAAATTCACAAAATGGGGCCACACCGCTATAATGGGGAAAATTTGGGGAAAACACATAGAAAAACCTTTTTGGGTTTTTAAAATAGAATTTTTGAATAACTTAAATTGTCAGAAAATGGAATTTTGCTCGAAAAAAGGAAATTATCAACGAGTTGCAAAACCCGGGCCCAGAAAACATTTACCAGACGCAAATTTTAAAGTCAGGGTATTGATGATTTGTGGCGGGCGGACTTATTTTAAAGGGGATCTTTATGAAACGTTTTAAACAAAGGTAACAAGTACATATTGGGCGGGGATTGAAGTATTGTCTAAGTCGCTTGGGGGGTTCTGTTCCCCCCCAATAAAAAGGAAGCAGCGTAACGGCCGCCATGCAAAAAGTTTTGAAAACGAAAATCACCCTTTGGGGGCCAGCCAATTTACAATTTTGACAATGGTAAAAGAGTTTTACAACAAAGAGTTTCCCCAACCTTTATGAACAATTTATAGTATAAAATTTTTTATAGCCCGTTTTAAAACTTGAAGGCATCTGTAAATGGAACGTTTTTTAAAAGAAAACCCTTTAAAATCTGGCTTTGGGAAAAAGGTTTTTCTTTCAGGGAAAAAAACAAGTGGGGTAGCGTTTCTGCCCCAACTTTTGAAAACTTACAAAAGCGAAATGTCCAAAGGTTTTATGGGGAGGACCTAAAGAGTGACAGAAAACATGAAAAAATCTTTTTAAAAAAAAAATTTAAACCCCCGATCTGGGTTCCCCCTAAAATGAAGTTTAAAATTTAATGATGTTGTAAGAGTATAAAATACAAGACACTGTTTAATAAGGGTTTCCGCCATCCCTTTGGGGGACAGAACTTTTTTACCATTTATCCCAGTGAAACCCACTAAACCTCCAGTCTATTTTTGCGCGGGGCTTTAAAAAAGGGGATGATATTAAAGGAGCTTTTTTCGAGGCCCGAGTTGCAAAAAAAAAAACCCCTTTTTCCAGACACATATTTTGTGGAAAAAAATCCTCAAAAGGGAAAAAGGGAAAAAAAATGTACGTTTAAATGGCCCGGTTTTGAACAGCCCCAGTAGGGGGTATAATGCAAAAGTTTGGCTGTAATATATTCAAATCTATATTTGCAAAGAAACAGGGATTTTTCTGATCGACAAGTTTGGGGCGTTCAATGTCCATTTTTTACGAGGGGAGGAGGGGGGGAAAGGGAAGGGGGAGCCAAATTGGGGCTTCGTACAGTCAGTACCCAGACTGTTTGGGCAAAAGGAAATTTTCTTGGAAAAATTTTACGTAAGTGTAGCGAAAAAATCGGATAAAATTGTGCAGTTTTGAACAAAGGGTTTTCGTACACTTGTCAAGGGCTATTACAGAAAGCGATTGGGAAAAGAGAATTTTTAAAATTTAATTTAAGAAGGTGCTTGAAGAGGTTTTTTCAAAAAAAGATCAAAAATATAAAATAACTGTCCCCTCATGGGCCCTTGTCCTTTCATGCGGGGCATTAATAGGGGCAAATTTGGCCAACCCCCTTATGCGGCCAAAGGGGGGGAGTTACGGGTGAATGGTGATAGATTACTAGGCAAGTAGAAAAAATTTTTTTTGTTGCAAAAAGATTTGGGGTGATCAGGGTTTCTTTGGTTAGAAGTACGTTTACGTGGTTGTAAAACGTTTTTTGCGCTAAAAAATAGATTTTTTTGGGAAAATTTGAAACAGCTCATACCAAGGGGGTCTGGTTTTAGGTCATCTTGGGCGTGGTTATACCCCGCTGGAAAAAATGTTGGCAGGCCCCAAGGGGTTTTTGGGGCGGCAGCCTTGACGGTTTGCTGAAACCCAAAGAGGTGGGGGGGATCTAGGTCAGTCATGGATCAGACACCCGCACACTGGCCCGAGAAAGCAAAAAATTTGAACAAAGTAGTGAAAAAACGTCGCAAAAATAAGGCGTTGAATTACCCTAAACGTCATCACCGGTTTTTGGATTGGAAATTTTTTACTAGGGAACGCTTTCGGGGTGACCCAAAGCTCAACCCTGCCCCCCACCACTGCCCCCCCTCAAGTGAATTACTTTCACCTACAAGCACCAAACCCCCCCACCCCCGCCACCAAAAAACCCTGGGAACCACGTCTACTTTTACGTCAAGCCTACAAGGTTTGCAGCAGAAGCTTTCGCAGTGGTTCCCGGGCTTTAGTGCGCTGGAGACTACAATCCCTCTATCTACCCCGTAAATGGGGAAAAAACACGCCAAAAAGACCTTTGAAAACCTGTTTGGGACTACGCCAGTAGTGCTGTTTCTGAACACAGTAGACGCTTTTTGAAGAAAGGTTTTTACGATTCTATCCCCTCTATTTGAAAAGGAAAAGGTTTTGGGGGCCGGCGGCCACAACGGACAAAAAGTCTAGTAGTTCGCAAACTTTAGACAAACCCTCAATGAGCCTTCCAAAGGCCCTTTTTTGTCCCGCCAAAACCCACAGCCAATTTCCGTTTACCTCCTCCGGTTTGGGCGGCTCTCAAAGTATGTTTCCCTGCATAGAAGCATATTGCTCATTTTATAGCCCAATTTGGGCGCCCCTAGGGTTTAACAATTGGTACATCGCTATGGGGCGTTTTCTTTACCCCTTTGGTAAAAAGCCATTAAAAAAAGTCAGAGGTGGGGAAATTGGTTTCACTAAGCCCTGAGGTAAAACAACAAGTGTCAAACGACCCGCCCAAAAATTCCTGAAAAATCTGACGAAAACGTCTAAAAATAGCGGCTGCTGTTTCGGGCGATTACGATGACAAAATACTGGTCCCCTTTACTTTCTACTTTGATGTGGATAGATTTTAGAGGTGCGACGCTTATTGTGTTTCTAACCTAAATTTGATTTTGTATTAAAATTTTAAAAAAACTTTTAAAAATAATTCTTTTCTTTTTTACAAAAAATTTTAAATTTTTCTTTTAAAATTTGGGTTTTTTGTTTGTTTGCATACCCCCTCCTTTGTGTAGTAAGGGTTTATTTAAAAAAAAAAAGAAGATTTTGGAACAAAACAAGAATTTATTTGCAAGGTAAGTGTACAGTAAAGGTTTTTTTTACAATTGGTTTGAGCAAAAAAAGGGTTTAATTTTGTTTAAATTTTTGAAAATTAAAACTAACATCTTAAGGGTTTAAAATTCAAATTTTTAAATAAAATTCATAGATTATTTAAAAAGTTGGGGTTTTTTAAAAGGGAATCTGAATTTGGGGAATATGTTTAAAAATTCCCTTAAATTTTGTTTTTGGTCAAAGATTTTTTAATAAAAGATTGAAGTTTTTTAAAACAAATAGCTAAATTTTTTTGGAAATTTTTACTAACGGGCTAAATAAAGTAACCCTAAAGGTTTAAAAAATGCCAAAGGATTGACCCTTTAAACCCGAAAATTTACGTGACATCTTAAAGTTTAACTTTTTTAGGGTGAAAAAAAGTTTATATTTACCCGAGATTTAAATTTGGGCAAGTTTTGAGTTTAAGGAGAATGTAAAAAGGGGGAAAATGTTTTAAAAATACAATTTAAAAACATGTGGTCAAAGGGTTTTCCCAAAAATGATTAAATAATTTTAATTTTTTTTTACAAAAAGCTATTTTTTGTTTTTTAGTAACAAAAAATATATTTCACATAGTTAAAAATGCAATGGATTGAAATTTTTAAATGATATTTATGTAACATTTAAATGTAACATTAGGGGGAAGAAATAAAGTCATTTTTTACAGAGATTAATTGAAAAGTTTTTGAGTTTAATGGAAAAAGTTTAAAAGGGAATATAATTTGGAAAAATTTAAATTTCTTTGTGGCAAAAATTTTTTTAATGTTTTTTTATTCATTTTTTTTAAAACAAATAGCTAAATTTTTTTATTTTCAGTAACGGGCTAAATTTTTTTAACATAGTTTAAAAATTTCCTTGGATTGACATTAAAACTGATTTTTACTGACATCTAAGTTTAACATTTGAGATGAAATTTAAAATCGTATTTCAGAGATTAATTTGGGCCGTTTTGAGTTTAATAAAAAGAATGTAAATGGGGGGAAATGTTTAAGAATAATTAAAATTTCATTTTGGGCAAAGATTTTTTAATAATTTACTAAATATTCCTTTTTTTAAAAAAAATTTCCTTTATTTGCTTTTGGGGTTCGGGGGGCGGGCCAAAATTTTTTTTGTAAAAAAAGTTAAAGATTTTCAATGGTAACTCAGAAAAAATTTTGGTTTAATTTTAACGATGAATGGTACAAAAAAAAATTATGAATGCAATAATTGTACGGACAAATAAAAAAAAGGTTTTAAATAAAGCTATTCAAAGGAGATAAAAATAATAGTTGTCGTAGTGGGGAAACAGTTAGTGTACGTGGCGTCCATAATGAGTCCTTACGGACTCATCGGTTTCACTGTTAAGGGGCATTGTCTTCGTCAATTGGCAAGATCTTTCAAAGTGAGTCTGGTGCTGCCCAAACCCTCATAGTCGTTTATTTTCAAAAAAGTGGGGGTCAAGATACATCTGTCACACCAAACTGTCGCTTTTTACCGTGAATTTTTTAAACAACCTTTTTCCCAAGCTTGCTTGTTACAAGGTGGGCTGTTCCCCATAGTGAAAAATCCCGTTCAAATCTTTTCCGTTTTGCCTCACAGTCAACGAAAGTCCCGTGTCCCGCCGTTTGCTGGGTTTAAAATGGTTGCTAAGGGCCCGTCAGGCACAAAAATAAAAGGTGGTTTTCTCGCTCTGTTTTCCCAAATTTTTAAAAACATAGTAGTTTAAAATAAATGTGTGCCCCTGTCGTTCAAACCCGCCCCGTAGTCATCGTTTCGACGGTTTGGCCAGTTTTTGCAGGGTACATGTTACGTGGTGATTAGTGTTTATTTTGAACTCGTCTTTTGTCCCCGTTTAAAATCAATTCTGGTAGCGGTACTCGTAAAATGTAAGGGTCAAACAGGCGTTCAGTTTCCCCCCATCCATTTTCTTTTAAGTGTTGTTCAAATGGCGTTGTTTTTAGGTTGGTAAAATTTTGGGCAAAAATTGGGGGTTTCGTCTTGAGGGGTTGGGCAAGGTATTTTACAAGTTTCCTTTCAGGGCTAGTTCGTTTTCAAGTATCAGGGTTTTTTTAGTCATTTGTGAGTTTTCAACTGTGGTGTCTTTCCCCACCCAGTTTGTTGTGTCCGTAGGGTAAAAGTACGTATTCCACACTTTTTAAAATTTTTCTTTGTCATCTTCAGCTGACAGAGACTTTTTTTTCTACGTAGTGGAAATTTCACGTGGCCGATTTTTACGGGGTAAAGTTGAAGTGAGCCTTATCGAGGTTTCCTTTGGAAAAAAAAAGTGTTTTTTGTAGTGGGGAAACGGATGTTTTTCTCCCATAGCTACCTTTTTTTTGCCTTTGGCTTTTTTGCTTTTTTTGATTCATTTTGTAAAAGGGTTTAAAAAGGTTAAACGTTTCATTTTTGGTCTTAGCCCACAAATTTTAAACATGAATCGATCTTTACCCCTCGTCTTTGGAAAAGTAAAGAGCTTCCCCCTTTTTTTGGTTTTCGGGCTCCCCAAGGATGCGTGTGTGATACCCGGACCTGTCCAAGTGTTAAGACAAAGGGGGCTGTTTAAAATACAGTGTAAAGATCTTGGTCTGTTGTGATGTAATAAATTTAGTCCGTCCGTGTCCATATAGCTAGTCCAATTTGCTAGCAGGGGGTTTGAAAATTTTTCTTGCTTTAGGTATAATTTTAAAGTGGGGACTGGGGGGTTTGGACACGTCAAGAAAGTCATACCAAACGTAAATTGGGTTTGTCCCTTTTTAAAAGTGTTCCGGGCTCATTCTGAACTGCTTTTTACAAACGTCGGAAATTATTTTCCCCTCAACAAAAGGGTCTGGCCCAACAAGCTTTTGAAACTCTTGGGCGTGGTGACAAAGCGAATTGTCAATCGGGTTTCGGACATTCTCCATGTCTTTCCCTAACAGGGTTGTTCATGAGCTTGTAAAAAGCTTTAGCCAAAAAGCACTTAGTTGCTGCCCGATCTTTTTTTTCAGCATTTTTAGTCGGGAATTTCTTCATCCACGGGGATTTTTGAAAAGCGGGAGCGCCCCCATGTTTTCTTTTGTCACTTTTAGACCAAATTTTTTAAGGGCCCGTTTTGGAAAAACCCCTTTTGTGAGCCACGTAACGCTTTTTTTTGTACAGTGTGGCAAGCAAACTTTTTTTTTTTTCTGATGACCAACCCGGAAGGTGTCACTAGCTCAGGCAAAAAAGGTTGGGCTTGTAAAATTGTCATGTAGAGTTTCAGGTACCTCTACGTCACAGTCTAGTTTAATTAAAAAAGTATGGAGAGTCAGTTGGCATTGAGGACCAGTTGTGTTGTGTCCAAACCCCCTAAAGTCTCCCCTATGGCAAAAAAAACGATGTCATGGCTTTGCATACGGTTTTTCACATTTTAGATTTAGTAGGTAGCTAGGCGGTTCGTTTCTTTGTAAATCGTGCTGTCCAAAAAACAACAGATTGTTTGCTTTTGCGTACCGTAGATTACCCCTGCAAACCCGTCCCCCTCTGAAGCCGATTCAATCTCAGGATTATCAGCGTTGTTTTCAGTTCTAGCGTCATTTTTGTCATACGTTGCTTGGCGGGTGGGCGACCGGGCCTGGGCGGTTTGTTTAATGGTGGCAACAGTCATTTTGTTTCGGGCTGTGGGGGAGGTTTTTTGCGGAAAAAGACCAAAAGGGATCCATCAGTAGACACACGTCAAGTCTAAGATAGAAACGTGGTTGTCTCCAAAGGGGGTATTTTTTCAGGCCGTTCCACACCCGCCCAAAGCCTTTTATAATCTGACTCACTTATGTGCTCATCGTTTTTGTTGGTTAAAAAACTTTTCGCGGGGTTTGGAAAATTGAGGTTTTTATCAAAAACTGCGGGGGGATGTTAAATAAACATATGGGTTTCACCCCTTTTTGTTGATAAAATGCAATTTGTCGGGGGGCCCCGAGTTTGGAGCTTTTTTCCCCAAATTCCCTTTTCGGCCAAAAACCCGGTGCCCAAGTTGGCTAGGCTTTCAGCCATTAACCGGTACGAGTCTTGGAAACGTATCCAATACGACCGACTCGAACAGATTAAAAGATATGTACCCTTTTTTCTGTTCGATGGGGCAAAATTTACCTCACATCCTTTTTAAAAAGTTTAGATTCCTTTTTTTATTTAAAGCTTGTTTGTAACCCCTGAAGTTGTGGAAGTAGACCCGGGATGAATTTTTGGGAAATTGACAGCGTAAGTTACATCGGTTGCACAAAAGTTGTCTTTTAGGTGGGGTTTTGATTTTGTTTGGGTCTAGTGTTTTGCACCATACTGTTTTTTGTGGGGCCGTTGAACGAGCGCTCACAAAGGTCACAGTTTGGGTTTTTGTCTGTGACGTTTGTCTGTTCCTCAGTCATAAGGGCCTACGGGGAGGTTACGTAAGTATAAGGATTCCCCACGCTGGGCCAATTTTAAAGTGCAATAGAAAAGCTTGGGGGGCGTTTTTTTTCGAACGCTGCAAGTGGGTTTTAAATCGATTTGCCCCCCTCGTTTAACAGTGAGTAGGCAGGTGGGCTTTACAAGTTTTGCAAAAAACTGTTTGGCTCGGTTTCACTTGGTTTGGGCATGTCTGTGCTAGCGGGGGGCCGCAAAGTGGCCTTTAAAATCGGCTGTACTATGGGTTTGGTTTCCGGGGGTTTTTAGTCTCGAAGCGACAAATTTTAATTGGGGTTTTCCCCTCCCTTTTGGGGAGCATCACATTACAAAGGGTGATGTTTACCGCAAAACCTGGTGTGTTTTTGCCAGCCCGGTTTCAGGCTGACATCGACGTGTTTTCCTTTGTGAAAAAATCGTTTACAGATTACTATTTGTTGCTACCCTTTGCAAATTTTAGGGTTTGGGCCAAAATTTTGGAAAAAATCTGTAATTAGCCGTAATGTGAGGGGGGGAAACGTTTTTGATCCCAAAAAGGTCCCTGGGGGTCGGCCAGTTCCTGATTTGGTATTTGTTGGGAGTGATTTGAAAGTCAGGGCCCGCCCCTTTTTAAAACCCCTTTTTTACCCACAGCCCGGGGTTACGCCCGGGTAAAAAAATTTAAATTTTTTTATGGAAGGGAAAAGGAAACTGTTTGTCCCTCAAAAATTGTAATTGTTCGGAATTTTGTGAAGGGGGTTTTCTTTTTAAGTTTAACTTTTGGGCATTGTCTACGTTCTGCGGAAGTGATTTTGCCCAAAAGGCAGTACTTAAAGCAAAACTTGGGGCGAGTTTTTTGATTTTTTAGGGGCTTTTTTTTGTTTAAGTTTCTTTGGTAATGGAATTTTAAAGTGGCCAGGAGATTTAACATGTCTAAAATAAACTTTCATGAAAGGGGCAAAAATGGTTTGGTGCTACGAGACTCCCTCCCCTCCCCTTTTATCTCTTTCTTCGGAAGACTCCGGGAGAAATTTTTTCGGGGTCATCTTGTAGCATCTTATTTTGGCTGTCCGTTTGAGTGTAAACGTTTTTTGTGGGTGTTTAAAGTTGAAATTGGTCCTGTATGCTTCGGAAAGGTCGTAAAAGGGCCCTTTGAGGAAAATAGGTTGTTTTTTAGTACGTCCCCGGGGGTGAAGGCCCCATCCCGTAGTAATGTAGCGTAATGGAGTGGTCGCTTCTAGGGAAACGTGGCCCGATCCCCCTAGTATCCGTTGGGGTTGGCGGAATTTTCAAAGTCTTTGGCACTTGAAAAATGCCTTTTTCACCCTTTACTGGCAGTGTTGGTGGAGGAAAAGGTTTTGGGTGGGAGCCGCCACAGCTGCAGCATAGCAGTCTTTGAGGCTTTTGGACATGCCCTTTTTTTTTTTGCGACTCTGGGCCAAAGTTCGAAGGCCCCCCCCCTTGGCGGGTTTTGTGCCCACGTGTGGCTGAAATGGCTGGTTTGGCTGGTGAAGGGTGGTGGGTGGTAAGTGATTTGGGTGGTGAGCTGGTAGATTTGGGAAGCTGGGGGCTGGTGGGGCTGGTGGTGGGGAAAGGGTGGGGTCTGGCTGATGGACAGCCCGGTGTCTAAGCCCGGGCAGCTGACGGAAAAACCCTTTGGGGTTGCGGGCCCCAAAAATAGCCCGTTTTTAGCCCGGGCCTCTTCCGTCAAGGGGAAAAAAAACTTCCCGGCAAGTGGAACACAGCAAGTAAATGAGGAGGAGGAAACCCCTGTTGCTGGGTGAAATGTGATTCTGTCCCCTGCCTGGGGGCCCCCTTTTATTTTGGGTTCGGAAGGGGGCGTCGGCCCACCTTTTTGGGGCTTTTTAAAATTGTCACTCACTTTTGGGAAGAGTAACCTTTCACGGGGAAAATCCTTTTGGGGAATCGTAAAATATACCGGGAGGGTTAGCCCATGTACTGGCACAGTCTCCCCCACAGTTCACTGGGGAAATAAATTGCTCTCACCAGAAAGTAAGTTTGGGAGCTTTAGGTGTGTTTTTGCTTTTTTTCCCTGTTTCAGGTTGTGTACGGGTCCAGCATGCCTACTGGAGGCTGTGTTTAAATTTTTGTTTTGCGGGGTTTGGGGGCGTTGGGTTGTTTTTTTTAGTTCCCCCCACCGGAAAGGGTGTGATTTTGTTTATTCTTGTTCTACTGTGTGGTGGTTTTGTTGTTTTTTGTTTCCCATTTTGCTTGTTGCTGCAGTGGTTTTTGGTGAAAATTGTTGTCCTCAGTTGGCTGGGTTTTGTAGTGAGGGGAGGCATTCGGGCTTTGTAAAGCAGTAATAAAGTTTGAGCTATAAATTGAACTAGCTTATGTTTGTGGGTTTCTATGTTTTTTTTTAAATTTTAGTAGTTGCTTGAAATTTAAAATTTGATCTGGTAGGGTGTTTAAGCAGTAGGGTCTGTGCTTTAATAGTTTAATTTAAAGTGTTCTGTAGGTAAGAAGAGTTTTGCGTTGTTAAAAAAGGCTTGTTTATATTAAGCAGTTTTGTTTGCTTGTTTTATGCTTTTAAATAGCTTTAATTTTAAAGTAGATTTGTAGTGAGAAGGGTTTTTTGTGTGGTTTTGGTTTTGTGTTGCTTAAAATAGTCTTGTTAGTTTTGGGAATGTTGCTGTGCTAACCGCTATGTTTGCTATTTTTATTCTTTTAAATAGCTTAAAAAAATTGGGTGATTTGTTTATGGCCTTAGTGGCATGTAAAATTTTATTGGTTTTTTTTTATGGTTTGTGGTGACGGGGATTGTGGAGAAGGGGGTTTTGCGTTATTTTTGAATAGATTTTTTAGTTTGGCAAGTTGGATAACCCCCTATTTTTGGGGGTGTTGCTTGATCGGTTTTCTTTTTAGCAGAAAGGGTTTTGTGTTTTTCTTTAAATTGTTAAACTTTCAAAATTTTTTTTAAACGTTAAATTGTTTTTCTGCCCGGAAAAAACCGAATTCCCTTTTTGTTTTTAGTATGTTAGGATTTAAATGTAATAGGATTGTAGCTTAGAGTTTTCTATTTAAAAAATAAGTGTTGGGTTTATTGATATAAATTTTATGCTTTAGGTTTTGTTGGGCTTAGCTGGTTTGTAATTTGTGACTTGAAAATTGTTTTATATTTAAATGTGTCTTTATAGTCCGTTGTTTTTTTTATAAATTTTTTATTGCGGATGGTTTTTGGTTTAAAGTGTAGGATTTTGGGTTTTTTTTGAGTTTTTGAATGGCCCTTGGCCCCCCCGGGGTAATTTTAATGGGCGGGCTAAGGAGTTGTGGGGGGAGTGGTCGGGTGGGGGAGGGACGATCGCAAAATGGAGGGGCTGTTTCCCGGGGGGGCCCCCCCCCCCTCCCCCGCCTCCCAAAACACCCGGGCGGCTAATTTATGAGGCTATAAAAAAAAACAACACTTTAAGGGGATTTGGGTCTGTGTTAAACGACTTAACAGATTTACCTTTTTTAATTTAACCACCCGTGCCCCCGGAAAAGATGGGGTTTTTTATGTTTAAGTCTTTGACCAAATGAGGGGGGTATATGTCCCTCAGTTGTTTAACTAAAAAAAAAAAATGTACGTTTTTTTTTTTTTTGCTAGGTGACAATTTTTTGGCCGCTCATATATTTTTGCTGTTTGTAAAGAAATTTTCGTTTTTAGGGAAACGAATTGTAAATTGACTTATTATTTAACCCCATTATAGTTTAAGTTTAATTTTTTCCCCTTTTGATTTTCCAATTTTCGTTTTCATGTAAACCTTGTTTAACAGGGGGGCTTTTTGCGGGAATTTTTTTAATTCAAGGGCCAAATCCCCTTTTTTATTTGTTTTAACGGTATATGGTTTTGGGTTTAGTACAATTTTGGGTAAAAAATAAAAAGGTTTTTAAAAATGTTTTTTGGGGGGTTTTTTTTTTTTTTTTTTTCCATTGGCCTTTTTTTTAAGCGAAGGGTTTGGGTTGCGCCGCCACTCGTTGAGCCCCCATTTCTTGGGAAAGGGTGGCACCTCCTTAAGTAGATTCGAAAAATGGGCGAGGGCCCGGGCCAAGTTTCCAGCTTTTAAAAAAAATTTCACAACGGTATTAGTGAAGGAAATTTGGGCTGGAAAGGGGGTTTGGGCAAAAATTTTGGGGATGGCTTTATTGGAGTTGGAAAAGTTGTGGTGTACATGGTTTTACTGTTATTCCTTTAGTTAATTTTTTTTGGGGCTTTGGGGGGTGATTATTGGCTGACGTTTAATTTATTTATTGATTACATTTTAAAACCATGGGGTGACACCTTGCTGCCTTTTACTTGTATTTTAGTAAATTTTCTTTGTTGAGCTCAGTTTTCGAGGTTTTTTAACTTATATTTTGGGTTTCTTTGTAGGTTGACTTAAGTTTTTTTGTTTGTTCAGCTTTTTAGGTAGGCTTTAAATTTATTGTATTTTAAGACTGCATTGGTTTCTACACTAATCTTATGATATGTACGCTAATTTTTTGGCTATGGGTTTTTTGCTTTTTTCTATTTTCACCTGATGCTTGGTATGTTTCCCAAATTTTTGGTTGTGGAAAAAAAAAACAACTGCTTTGTTGCGTAGAGCGGAAATTTTCAGAAACCCTGAAAGAGATGTTTGTTACCCAGCATTTTGGCTTGTCAGGCGTCTTTAAGTTAAAACATTTGTACTTAGTTTTAAAAGTCAAATTACGTCTTTTTTAGTAAATTTTTTTTTTTTTGTACTTGTAAGGGGGGTGTCTGAAAAAGAAACTTAGACGTGGGGTATGCTTTTAGTAAAATTTGTACACTAGCTTGTTTTTAAAGCATTTCATTGTTTTTTAACAAACCCTTTCTTTTTTAGTTTCGCCTGACTGCCCAAATTTTCACCGGGTACTTAAAAAAAAAGTGACTACATGTATTGTTGTTAGGCTAACTGTTTTCTGTTGGCTTATGTACTTGTATTGGAAAAAAATTTTGGTTGTGGTTTTGACTGGGTTCTGTTTTTGTTGTTACCGAAAACCCTAATGAGTCTTTCAACAAACTAAATACCTTGGTTTGGGCCCGGGGCTATGTGCCAAAAAATTTATGTCATGGATTTGGAGGTAGGGCCTTCCCCAACGGATCGGGTCGGCGAGGCGAGTCAAGACGAGGTTTTGGCCCGTCCGTTTTGGGTGTGTTGAAGGTTCCAAGGGAGGATTGGGTCCTTTTTTTACCAAAAGCCCTTTCAATGAAAACCCGATGGACGGGGCCCCGGTGGGGGGTTGAATGGGGGGAGCTTTTCCTTACGGGAAATTTGGGGAAAGGGGGGAAAAGCCCCAGTATTGTAATTGGGGTTGAAATATTAATTTAATTTTGTATTTGTATTTATTTTATAGAATATTTTACTTTTACTGAATTTAAAAACTGTTGTTTTTACTTACCCGGGGGGTTTTTTGGGGGGCTCATTTCCTCCTCAATTTTTCCCCCACCTTGGGAAATCCCTTGTTTTGGGTCCTAAGCTGGCGAAAATAAGTTTTGTGTGTGTCTGTTTTGTTCTCACTGAAAAATTAACCACAAGCTCAGCCAAAGGGCTGTGGTTTACTTTAAAGGGTCAATTTCTTTTATATCCTTTTTAGGGGGTACCCTTCAAGCGGGGTTTGGTTTCCCAATTTCCTTTTAGACCTTAAAATTTCTCCCTTGCCCCAAAAAAAAAGCAGACAGTTTTGACTGTGGGCCCACTCTCGTTTTCATTTTTGAAAAAACAGGGGGGCCCGGCGGGGCCCCGGTTTTGCCCGTCATGTAAAGGCCCAAATTTTTAATTAAACCGGTATGGGGGTCGCAAAGAAACCCGGGCTTGAGGTTTAAAGGGGGCCCATGGCCCCAAATGCAGTTGGGAATGTATGATCCCGGGGGGGCCTTTTTGCACTGTTCTAAAAAGGCCCGGGCCCACCTGCCCACACCCGACGTCTTTTCCTTTTGGGAGAATAGATGTTCGAAAATCGAGCCGGCCAAAAGTTTTTTAAAATTTTGGCCCTTTAACTGTTGCCTTGAAAGTGAAAACGAAGGCGCCGGGGTTTAAAGGGCCGACTGGCCCCAAATACTGAAGTTTAAACAAAAATTTGGGGGGCAATTAGACAACGATATTAAAGGGAAAGGGGGGCCGACGTTTTTTCCTTATGGGCGAAAAAGCATACTTAAACCCTTTAATCTGAGGGCTTCAAAGGGAGCGTTTGATCTGCCCGACAACCGAAAGGTTTTTTTTCCCTTTTGGCGATTAACATGGGGGTCCTTCGGGAAAATGAAAACCCAAGGGAAATCACCCTTCCCTTTATGGTTTGATGAACTAATTCAAAAAAGCTTAGAACATTTTAAATTTTTTTTAAAATTTAAACCGTAAATAAAATTTCAAAGTTTATTTTTAAAAATGTGTAAAACTGTTTGATTCCTTTGTAATACATTTGTGTCATATTAAATATAACTAAATACCCTACAAAAGGATAAAACAAAATTCTATATGTTCAGTTTTACCATTATGTCACACTTCAGAGCCTACAACAAGAAATGCACTCGTCCAATCAGGTTGAACATCTGTCTCTTCATTAAAAATCTCTGAAGCCAATTGAATGGGTTCTGAAACAACCCAATTAACAACGTCCGATACCCCAGATATTGACGACAATGACTTGGACTTTATAACTGTAACCCACAGGAAAAAAAAGAACAAGCGAAAGAAAAAAGGAATTCAAAAGTTAAAGGGTGACAAAAAAATTCCAGCAGACAGTAATCTTCCAATTAGGGTGCCATTTCGCAACCTGTCTGTAATCGGGGATAGTCATGTTCGACACCTCACCACCCTCATGAAGACTATGGTACATCCTTCGACGATGATGAATGGTATGTGTAAGCCAGGAGCGGGTTTTCTTAACATTGCACCCTCCTCACCCCCACCATCTGAAAACTGTTACATCATGATGGCAGGGACTAATGATGTTGCCAACAGGAGAGAGGGAAACATTTTCCACCATCTTGAAGAGGTGGTAAAGCGCTGCTTGACATCTTCAAAATATGCTTCTGATGCCTCTAACCACCACGGCATGACCTCCCGGACTGGCAGCCCCATCCACCGAACCGTTGGGCTGGTCAATAATTACATGAGTGAGATATGCAGACGACACGATGGCGTGAGCATGCTGGACATCAGCGGTATAAGCAGAAACCACTACACGTCTCATGGACTGCACCTTCGTCCGTCGGGGAAGAAGCTTCTGGCCAGACTCATTGTCGAAAAATTGGCGTTGATGAATCCTCAGCGTCCGCCTGCCACTCTAGCCACATCACGCATCACTACTTCAGCCATCACTCCAGGATGCGAGAGTTATGCAGCTGCTGTTCGCCGATCCTCATTGACACAGCCTAAGACGACCATGATACCTCCATCCCTCATCCATCAAGATAACATCAGACCAACAGACTGACGTACAATCAAAACATGTCTGTTTTTAGGGCCCCCACTTTACAGCAACGGACTAAATTAAAAATAAATATACAACGACCATTTTCAAAACCTAAACCTCAAATTAGAATCTTGCATCAAAATGCACAATTTGCGACCAACAAATTAGATGAAATTCAACTTGTTTGTGAAGAATTACGAACAGATGTTCTTGTAATTACTGAAAATGGTTTTTAACACGTCAAACATTGGCCTATGTCACTTACCAAACTTCAAATTATCACATTCATTTTCCCGACAACTCTCTAAAGGAGGTGGAGTCGCTATTTTTTCAAGGTCAAATCTGATGTGTGAGTCTTTGGAGATTAACCTAGCCACGGAAAAGCACTTTGAAGTGGCTGGTGTTCGACTCCATACAAACAAATCAAAATTTTTCATAATTGGCATATATAGGTCCCCAGGAGGAAACGAAGATTTGTTCTTCTCAAAATTTGAATCACTACTGACTGACTTAACCAACAAAGACTATTATTTCATGGTATTGGGTGACTCAACATAAATTCTCTTAACACTAACAACCGTTCCACAAAACGTTTTATTGATTTACTGAGGTCTTTTGGCCTTAAATTATCGATCTCCTCGCCAACGAGAGTAACGAAACTCGACACAAACAACAATTGACAATGTCATAACCAACATTCCTGATGTTTCCGTATCTGTGGTCAACACAGCCTTATCTGACCACTATGGCCAAGGAGGCCATCATTAGTGATACTCATTTTAAAAGGGAGCCTAAAATTACAAAAAAAATAAGAGACACAAGGCCCGATAATATAATACTTTTAAATGCTTCTCTCGCAAAAGAGGAGTGGTTATTCTTAATTCCAACTTGTCTTTGGAAGATAAGTTCAATATGTTTAATGATTGTTTGACTTTTCATATTGACAGCTGTTGTCCTATGAAAACAATTAAAATTGGCAATGAAAAAGGATCAAACAAATGGATCACAAAAGGGATCCTGGTCTCAAGGGACCAGGCTAAATTTTTCTCAGAAATTTACAAAACAACGAACGATGAACATTTCAAATTATTTTTTAAGCAGTATAAAAATATTTACAGAAAAGTAATTCAAGCAGCCAAAGCATATGAGGTATCAAATAAAATTTTACAATCAAATAATGTCTCCAAAACAGCTTGGGGCATTATAAATAACCAGAGCAAACATAAAAAAGAGATGAAGCTGAACATCGGCGGCAGGTTAGGTAGCGATGCTTCTAGTCTGGCTGATGAATTAAATCGTTTCTTTGCTGCTGTTGTAGACAATAAGGCACATCTTCTCTCATTGGCTGAACGCATGCCTTCACGAAGGCCAAGTCCAGCACCATCAATGGTACTGAGTCTTGTTTCTGAGGAAGAAGTGTCTCAAATTATTAATGAGCTCCCAGCCAAAAAATCAAATGATTTAAATTTCATATCAATGGCTCTAATAAAGAAATGCTCCAAGCATCTCTCGAGGCCATTGTCACATTTAGTAAATTTGTCTTTTCAAACTGGAGTTTTTCCCTCACTCCTGAAAACAGCTAAAGTAATACCCAATTTATAAAAAAGGAGATCCTTTTTCAATCAGTAACTATCGGCCAGTCTCATTTTGCCAATATTGAGCAAAATATTTGAAAAACTTTTTCTAACAAGAATGTTAATTTTTTTAAATAAACACAACCAGCTCTCTGAGTACCAATTTGGATTCAGAAAGGGCAAATCAACTATAGACGCAGTGGTGAGTCTGATTGATATGGTTGTGGAGGGATTAGAATGTCGTGAATCCACCCTCGGTGTTTTTCTAGACTTATCAAAAGCGTTTGACTGTGTTGATCATAAGGTACTGCTAGCTAGATTGGAATCCCATGGTATTCGAGGCGTCCCTCTTGACTGGCTTAGTTCATACGTCAGCCAAAGAACTCAATTAGTTCAAATATCCAATCTTTCTTCTAAATTAATCAATCTGTGTTATGGTGTCCCTCAGGGATCAATTCTCAGCCCAGTCCTGTTCTTAGTCTATGTCAATGACATTGGGGCATCACTGCAACAGGGGAATATCGTACAGTATGCAGATGATACAACCCTGTTTTTAGAGACAAGTCACCGGA
Source organism: Stictocephala bisonia (assembly GCA_035578905.1). NCBI lineage: Eukaryota > Metazoa > Arthropoda > Insecta > Hemiptera > Membracidae > Stictocephala > Stictocephala bisonia. Next base: position 34,770 of record JAQJVL010004141.1, read on the forward strand.
TCTTGTAGAACAACAAGCATTTTTAGAGTTGAATAAATGCATTCAACACTTCAAGAGCCTCAACCTAAAAACAAACAGTTCAAAATCAAACTTTTTAAATTTTTCCTTACGTCCTTGTGGCCTATAAAGGAGCCCCAATGTGATGTTGGAAGACACTATGCTAGAAGAAGTTCACACGTTGAAATTCCTTGGAATACACCTGGATCAAGGGTTGACATGGAATGTCCATACTGACGTGGTGTGCGCTAAATTAACATCAGGCATATTTGTTTTGAGGTCTTTAGCCAGATACTGCCCTATTCAGGTCCTGTTGATGGCATATTATGGCTTGATATACCCTCACTTAGCTTATGGCGTAGTGTTATGGGGATCCTGTACGAACAATCAATTTCTTAGATTGTTCAGGCTACAGAAAAAGGCAATACGAATAATCGCAAAAGTCAACTTCAGAGACTCTTGCAGGCCAATTTTTAAAAATTTGAAGATCTTAACGTTACCCTGCCTCTACATTCTCGAAACAACAACTTTTTTCATCTCTAAATGCTCCTTGACTCAGGGGCGGAGACATTCACGAATATAACACAAGAGGCAGGGACAACTACAGGACTGGGAGACACAGAACAGTAACGTTTGAGCACTTTGCCCTCAGAAGCAGGTGTTCATCTTTACAACAGACTGCCCAATTCTATGAAAATCGCCACAAATCCGAAAGCCTTCAAAACTCGTCTTAAAGGCTTTTTAGCCTATCATGCATTTTATGCTGTGGACGAGTTTTTGTCAAACAACTGGGAGACCATATAGTTGGTAAGCTGACACCGATGCTGGGAGTGGGATTAATTAATTGGAAGAGTGAATGTTTTCTAAATCTGTATGTATGAGTGAATTTTGTATGAGTGATTGATAACAAAATTATAGTTATTTTAAAACCATTCTGACTTTTGCAATGCATTTATGTATTTACTGCAATAAAAACTGATTTGATTTGATTTGATTTGAAAGCCATAAATATTATATTGTACTTTATTTTACTTGCAATTTCTTATATTTTTATGTGGCAATATTAATTATAGTTATTAATAACCATGTTGACATGCCCAATAATGTTTTAAGTTAGTCCAATTATATCCCGGGAAACTGAGAGTATTACAGATCGTCATAAAATCCAAACCCTGTAATATTGATATGATTTTTACCTAACTGACAGGTATTACATTGAGTATTTCCTCTAGACAACACCTAAAGGCCTTTTTAAAGGCCTTATGTAAACCATTGGAAACCACCATTTCTTAATGGTTATATTAACACTTAGTAACTTGTAATGTAACTTCCTTGTGATTTTAAAATGCCCATTAGTTCCAATATTGTTTCGTATTTATTTAAGTAATGAAATTCCCTAACCTTTTTAGTATACTAAGTTAACACTTAAAACCATTAAAGAAATAAATATATTTATACTATTTAAAGTCATCGTAATATCAAAAAGAGATTTTTACAATTAGAGTACAATCAACCCGTGACGTAATACGACGAGCACATTTAAAAATTAAATGACTGTACATGCAGTATGAAATGTAATTTATTTATTACATGTATTATAAACCCGTTCATACATGTTATTTATTTCAACATTTATGAACGGGTTTACAAGAAGTAAAGGCAACTAACCATTAAGCCAGATTCCTACAAAAAAATTGTATTAAATTACATTTAAGTTTTTGCCAAAGTTAATACAACCTTTGTACAAAGTAGATCGGGAGTTAACTATGTCTAATTAGGGATGCTGTTTGTTTGTGCCAATAATGGACTATCCTTTATGGAGAAGCTTAGATTATTAATTCACATTAATTTCATCTTGCAGACCATGAAAAACTTCTAGTTTATTGACCAACATTTAATAAAACAATAATGTTGAACATAATTATTTCTAATAATTGTCATTAAAAATAAGTTAGATACAAAATTATAAAAATTGGTCATAGATTAACTATTACATATTAATCAGTATAAATTATTATATTATTATTAAATTAATATATTATTAAGACTTGATTAAATTCGAACTTAGTATCCACTAAAAACATTTTTATTCTAATTATTTCACACAACACGTTTCAACTGTATCGTAATTTTCTTGTGTATAAACATAAATGACTATAAAATCTAAACATGTTGTGTGAAATAATTTAAATTAAAATCTTTTTAGTTGGTGCTCAGTTTGAATTTAAACCAGCCCTAATAATACGTAAGTAGCCCTAGTTCCTAATATGACATTACTATAAATACATTATTATAATAATCATAACAAAACAACATAAAATACTGATTTGATAGCCACAAAACGACATGACCTTTTGGTTATTTGATTTTCATTTTGAACTATGAATGACACGAAGTTTAAAACTACTTTTGGAAACCCTAAATGTGAAAATGAACTAATCTTAAACATTCATCTTCATCCACTGACCCTGTATAATTTCTTGGTTTCAACGTACATTACAGTAACATTTGCATTCAAATTAAAATAAACTTCCATATTATTTTCACGTAGTAAAAATTTATGCAAAATGTTTATCAAATAATGATTTTATAAATTTACCAGTTTGATAAACAGTTTTCTATTTATTTTTATCACTATGCCTGAAAATCAACTAAATATTGTGATATCCGGAGTGGCCTTCTGCCTGGAAACCGGTGATGCGGAAGTAATGGATGGGTCACTGACCACCTGCCCTGCTTGTTTACAACCTTTGGGGCACAATGGCTTACGCATGAACGCCCTTACCTCAATGGACTTCTAGACTTTTCTCGGTTGACGAACTAGCTCTGTCACGGAACTTCGGGCGCAGGGGGAATTCGAGAAGCTTCTGGATAGAGACCTGCAGGTGATATATACGGCTCGGATACCAGAGTCAGTCAGTCAGTCAGTCAGTCAGTCAGTCAGTGAGTCTAGAGCCTACAGCCCGGGTGTTTGCAGCGACAGAGAGCGAGTTCTACAGTGCGAGTGAAGTGTCCGTGTAGAGTGAAGTGATCTACGGAGAAGTTACCGGTGAGTGGTTCGTTGTGGGGATCAACGAAGGAGCAGTGCGGTACTTGTGGACGACTTCTGAAGGGACACTGAAGAAACTGTGAGTGAACTGTTAGTATTGGACTGTAGGTAGTAGGGAATCTAGTAAAGTCACTTCGTAGTCAGTAATTGTAAATAATAGTAGGAAATCTAGTAGAGTCACTTTATAGTTAGTAATTGTAAATAATAGTAGAGAATCTAGGAAAGCCACTTTATAGAGCTAGGAATTGTAATTAAAAGAAGGGAATTTAGTAAAGTCACTTTGCAATTAGTAGGAAGTGGACAGCAACCGCCCAGCCTTAAACCTCGGCCCAGTGTGTGTCCACCCGTAAATAACGCAAGTTTGCCAACCTTCGACGGAAAGATGTCCTGGGAAGATTTTATTACTTTGTTTGAGACTGCCGCTGCTGTCTACAATTGGCCATCATCAGCGAAGGCGTCCATGTTGTGCCTTTCACTTCGTGGAGAAGCTCTGAGCGTACTGCAAACCGTTCCACCTGCTGAGCGACAGAATTACGAAGATTTGATTAGACGGTTGGAAATGCGGTTCGGACATAAACACATGGAACTGGTCTACAGATCTCAGCTCAGGAGTCGTCACCAGAAGTCCAATGAGAGTCTTCAAGAATTCGAAGCTGACATCGCACGATTAGTGAGGGGCGCTTATCCCACAGTGGACGAAGCTGTTTACGAGAGCCTATCCATTGAAAGGTTCCTCGATGGGCTGCGGGATGCTGAGACGCAGCAGGCTGTAAAGTTGGCCCGGCCTAACACTTTAAACGAGGCCCTGACGCAAGCCTTAGAGTTTGAGGCCGTAAAGCAATCCGTCCGTGGCCAGGCACGTCTGCGAGGAGTCTACGCAGAGGAAGAAGAACCTATGAAGATAGAAGACATCGTAAGAAAAGTGCTTGATGCCCTGAGGGACCGGAAGAAGGAGATTCACTGTTGGGGGTGTGGAGAGTTAGGCCATTACCGAAGTAAATGCCCGAGTAAAGCCTCTCGGGGGCAGAGGCAGGGAAAACTAAACAGGGTTGATGGGAAGGGGCAACTGTCAACCCAGCGTCTTCAAGAATACAACTTCACCTCTGAACACCGACGAGGGAGAAACCATTCCAATGCCGACGCCCTGTCTCGCCGACCTTGCCCAGAGGGCTGTAAGCACTGCTCCAAGGTAGAAGAAAGGAATCCGTCCGTGGAAGTGCGTTGTGTCTCTTTGGAGCCAGCTAGTGGATGGGAGCCGGAGGAACTCCGTAAAGAGCAGCTTGAGGATAGTGAGGTTGGACCACTGCTGCGGGAGAAGGAATCGGGGGCTCGTCCTAGCTGGGAGGACATTGCAGCTAGGAACCATGTGTATAAGAGCTACTGGGCACAGTGGGACTCAATGAAGGTTAAGAACGGAGTGCTTATAAGAATCTGGGAGGCCCCTAATGGTAGGAAGCAGATTGAACAGATTGTGCTCCCCAGAAGTAAAAGAAAGGAAGTGCTGGAGGAGATCCACAATGGAGCATCTGGTGGGCACTTAGGTGTCAACAGAACGGTGGACAAGCTACGTCAGCGGTTCTACTGGTTGAACTTGAGGGCTGATGTAGAGAAGTTGTGCCGCCAATGTGATGTCTGTACTGGAAGCCGAGGGCCGCAAACAAGAATTCGAGGCAGAATGCAACAGTACAACGTTGGGGCAGCCTTCGAGAGGATCGCCATCGACATCGCCGGTCCATTTCCCATGTCAGATGCAGGAAATAAATATCTCCTGGTGGTCATGGACTACTTTACGAAATGGCCAGAAGTATACGCCATACCAAATCAAGAAGCCGCAACAGTAGCTGGTTGCTTGGTGAACGAATTCATCTGTCGGTATGGAGTGCCACGTGAGCTGCACAGTGACCAAGGGACGAACTTCGGATCCCTGTTGATGAAGGAGGTGCTTCAGCGTCTCGGAGTGCACAAGACACGGACAACTGCACTTCATCCGCAATCTGATGGGATGGTCGAGAGATACATAAAGACACTCGTTGGACACCTCAGGAAAGTTGTGTCCACCAATCAGCGGGATTGGGATCGGAAGGTGCCCATTTTCCTCCTGGCGTACAGATCTTCGGTCCACGATACTACGGGTTTCACCCCAGCGAGGATGATCTTCGGAAGGGAGCTGCGGCTGCCTAGTGACCTCATGTTCGGCCTGCCACCTGACGCAAAGCAGCCCGCAACGGACTATGCCTGCGAGCTCGTCGACCACCTACACGACACTCACGAGTTCGCTCGTCAGCACCTAAAATGGCCAGTGACAAAATGAAAGCTCGCTACGACCGGCAAGCCAATTCGACTGGATTCCAGGTGAACGACCTGGTGTGGCTCTACAGTCCCCTCCGGAAAAAGGGGAGATGCCCAAAATTTCAACAGGATTGGCAAGGACCTTATCGGGTAGTGACACGAATCAACGATGTGGTCTACAGGATTCAAAGACACCCAAGAGGCAAGATGCTTGTGGTCCACCTTGATCGCCTAGCACCATACCATGGAGCGGAAGCTGATCGGGACGATCAGCCTTAAGGAGGGGGCAGTGTGATATCCGGAGTGGCCTTCTGCCTGGAAACCGGTGATGCGGAAGTAATGGATGGGTCACTGACCACCTGCCCTGCTTGTTTACAACCTTTGGGGCACAATGGCTTACGCATGAACGCCCTTACCTCAATGGACTTCTAGACTTTTCTCGGTTGACGAACTAGCTCTGTCACGGAACTTCAGGCGCAGGGGGAATTCGAGAAGCTTCTGGATAGAGACCTGCAGGTGATATATACGGCTCGGATACCAGAGTCAGTCAGTCAGTCAGTGAGTCTAGAGCCTACAGCCCGGGTGTTTGCAGCGACAGAGAGCGAGTTCTACAGTGCGAGTGAAGTGTCCGTGTAGAGTGAAGTGATCTACGGAGAAGTTACCGGTGAGTGGTTCGTTGTGGGGATCAACGAAGGAGCAGTGCGGTACTTGTGGACGACTTCTGAAGGGACACTGAAGAAACTGTGAGTGAACTGTTAGTATTGGACTGTAGGTAGTAGGGAATCTAGTAAAGTCACTTCGTAGTCAGTAATTGTAAATAATAGTAGGAAATCTAGTAGAGTCACTTTATAGTTAGTAATTGTAAATAATAGTAGAGAATCTAGGAAAGCCACTTTATAGAGCTAGGAATTGTAATTAAAAGAAGGGAATTTAGTAAAGTCACTTTGCAATTAGTAGTTGTAATTATTGATGCCATCTAAGATTGTAAATATAAATTAGTTTAACTGTAAAAGTAGGCCTAATAGTAAATTGTACTTTTCACAATAGTTAAAGTTAAGGAAATAATTCATTTAATTATAATAAGTTAATTTTATATATTCAATAAATTTAGCAATTGTTTAGTATATCGTGTTGCTTATTTGTAAAACCCACATAGCGATTAATTATTTAAAAATTAGGACGTAAACACGTCATAATATTAATACTTCGATTTCAAAAAAAGATTTGACTTTGAATTACTGTAAACAGAATGTAGGCTTACCACTAGATGAAGCTGAGATACGACTTACCAACTTATAGTGGGGAGATAGGCTGGGATAGATAAGCTTACCACTAGATGAAGCTAAGATACGACTTACCAACTTATAATGAGGAGATAGGCTGGGATAGATAAGCTTACCGCTATATGAAGCTAAGATACGACTTACCAACTTATAGTGGGGGGAGATAGGCTGGAATAGATAAGCTTACCACTAGATGAAGCTAAGATACGACTTACAAACTTATAGTGGGGAGATAGGCTGGGATATATAGGCTTACCACTAGATGAAGCTGAGATAAGACTTACCAACTTATAGTGGCGAGATAGGCTGGGATAGATAAGCCTACCACTAGATGAAGCTAAGATACGACTTATCAACTTAAAGTGGGGAGATAGGCTGGGATAGGCTTACCACATTAAACAACCCAACCTCTGAGATACAACATATTGTAAATGGGCAACCTTACCCATATTTATGTAAATATTAAGAGTACGCATTAAACATTTGAAAATAACTAATATTTTCGTAGCTAATGCAATGTTTACTTCTTTTATCAACCATACACCTTGTATTGTTACACTTTGTAGCTTGTTACGCCAAAAAAATAATAATGTTGTGTGTGGGAACGGTAAATAAAGTTCATTTTGGCATAAAAGACAACATACATATATTTCTTTACTATATAACCTACACTTTTTTTACAATTTTATAAATAATCGTAATTTAATATCAATTTGAAGTAGGCCTAAAAAATATATTTGGATTAACCACGGTAACAGGTTTTTGCATTATTTATAAGTACAAGTTCCATGTCTTTTTATTCCTATCCCCTTCAAAAACGTATCCCTACATGTAGGATCCCTACATCCTGGCGCTATAAATATTTTGTAATGGGTTTTTTTGGAATGTGTTTTAACACTTTTTATCGTCAGTTCATCATTTATTCTTTTGTTCGATGGATAACGTTAATAATAATGCGTTTTCAAATCCTCATAAATCTATCAAAATTCCTTTTTGCGTAATATTTTAATTTAAAATATTTTTAAAACATATGCTATATTAACATGACAATTTATTACATTCAAATGTTTGTTTTAGTTTTTAACATTCTAACCTTTATTACCATACACCCCATTCCTTATTCATCGAAGATATTATAGTTTATCCAACTTTAAACACTATGGTTACACGGTTCTAAATAATTAGTGCTATTTTTTTAATTATTATTTTATGCTTTATATTTAGTGTTTCTGAGTAACCTTTAATTAAAAATTGAAACTACTTGTATAAAATCACCCACTATCAATATAATTCTAAAAATACATAGAGCTTTAAAAAGTTTTAAAAATATTATTTTATAAGTGTAGGCCTATTATTCAACTTATTCATGTGAATACTTGAAATGAAGAAAAAGAACATAATTTAAAAGATATGGAAATTTTTCTAATTGAAGTTTATATTTCTAATAAAATCACTGCATAGCAAAATATGATTCTACTCTTTACTCTATAAAATGATGTCAGTGTTACAATTGAGGTTATTAGTATAAAATTAAAATATAACCTACGATCAATCAAACTATAACTGTTTGTAGTTTGATGTGGTACAGATTTTGAACACTTTTATAAGGTGTTTCTGAATGCATGTTCTGAGATTACCTACAAGTATAGGGAAAAAAAATAATCCGTTTTATCTTCAAAAATGTACATATATCATTATGTAAATAGGTTGACTCCAGGTGTCAATAGTAATAATCATAAAGAAGTATATGTATTAATTATTCAGGGATGTTGTTTTATTTGAAGAGCAAAACAATTTAGAAGAGCTTCTAAAAAGAATATTATCATTCAGTTGAAATGTAACCGCAATATCGAAGAGTAAATAATTTCCTTACAGCTTTTAACCATCGCCACATTGTGATGTGTGCACTACAAAAACATAAAAGAATTTTTGACAATAATCAATGATTTGCTATTATAAATTTATGAAAAATATCTTTAAATTTAAAATTATTGTTATGGTTCCAATAAAAAAACCTTTTGCAGTTTTTGTATACAACAATAAAAAATACTTGGTATTCAAAAGGCTGATATGCGTTTGTAAAAATCGTCCATGCCATAAAATTTTTTAACTCAAAATAATTAAAGATTTTTTCAGAGTTTATTTAAAACTTAATTGACGTTTATCTGGCAATGTATAGATTTTAAAGAAATAAATTTTGTAGAAGCCTAAACGAGTATTCAGATTAATAAAAGACCGGTGAATATTTGTCAATAGGCATAAGATGTCTTTGAGTCTGCATGATTTACAACTAGAGTTCATAACAAAGTTGTGAAAGTGTCCTGTGAATGATAACTTTTTGTCACTGAAGCAAACTTCATCCGTATACCTGAATTAACCACATTAATTTACCAAGGATAAAGTTGAGAGGAATTGTTTATCTCTAATTATGTCCTCCAGTCATGTCTTGATGGGTTACATTTGAAATGCACCTCACGAACTATTTATTGGAGAAAGTTTAGAGAGATAAATATTCACAATCCCTCAGGGCCATTAACCTATGTGTGTATTCTTTGAATTTCGGTTGGTTAGTATATTAATTACTAATGTTTCTGTTTGTCTTGTGTTTTATTTTTGATAATTTGTTTATTTTTATCACCAAATTAAGTTGTTACTTATATGTTGGGTAAAATACACCCAATACTAAAAATACCACGTAAGGAAATGTATATCTACAATATTATATTGCTAGAATTTCAACAGTGTTTATTTCATAGAAAGAAGATTGCAACAATGTCTACATTTCTACCAATGTGATCTCTTTATGAACAATGTGTAAATTGTATTTTTCGTAATGTATCTTATTTGTGGGATACAGTTTAATTTTTCTTTTTTGTCTGTTATATGAATATAGTTATCGACTGTATCTCTCTTGATTACTTGTTATATAGTAACTACATTCATAGATATTTATCTATTTATTGATATCTGTCTCGTTATTTTTATAAATTTTAAGCAATGAGTTTTGTATTTACATGTATGAGCTAGTTTATGTAAACATCGCAAATAGTTTATAGATTGTGTGAATGATCATTCTTAATGTATATATTTAAATGGACCTCCACTGAAGATTTAATATATGAACGAATGAATAAATATGTAGAGTTAGTTATCGATTTAATGTATCGATCGAGTATGTAATGTATCGATTTAAACTTTTATGCAAATGCAGGATGGAGTGAAGTTAGTGCCAAATTGTTTGTATCGTTAATGTACGTTGTTAAAGTGATAAGAATGTACAATTGAAATGTTCCTATTCCAAAAACTGTACTGATTAAATTAATTAATGTAATATTTACGTATATAATATTATATATACTTTAAACTGTTTCGGAGTGCACCAAATCAGATTTTAACGCTTTAGTTGTGATTGAAGTTTTATTATTTTTAAAAATCCTCTTAATAAGATTGCCATTATATATGCGTTAAAGTTGATACATTTGGCAGGGGGATTCGTATTGAGTAAACTAAAATGCCTGGTGGAAATGCAAATAATCTCCTTAAAGCCGGATGGAAGTTAAATATATAGAAGTTTATATAGGGGACAAAGTTGGCCTTTATTAGAACAGAGCCCCATTTACCAGTGAATTACAGGTTTCACAGATTTGGAAACCCTTTGGAAACCACAGTAGTTTAAGCCTATTCGCACCAATTAGTTTACATTTATGTACACATGTATTACGAAGCTATACACGTCAATATGATATTCATCAGAAATATGTCTGATAATAGTACAGTTTCTTATGCATTCAATATATTTTCTTAATATTGTTACATCAATATTTTTTTATTATTAGTCATACATTTTACACAATTATGATGTGACTTATTTTCCAGTCTACAAAGTGAAAATGTATGGGTTTCAAAAAGAGAATAAGTTGAGTTAAAAGGAGAAAATGTTATAAGCTGGCAATATGAACGCAATAATGCATAACTAGGTTATGTTTGTGAATTAAAAAAAGTAAAACTCCTTAAATCATCAAGGTTTAAAAAAAAAATAGATGTAATTTTTTGTATTACTCTGTCTGAAATTGTTAAATGCTTCATTTATTTTAAAACTGCATTACATGATAAGTTAGAAAGCTCACCGTTCCTAAGTGTTACTTTTTATCGTATTTGATGTAAATTATCACTTGGATTAGGAACTGAGAATAATCCTGCATTCCTACTGTTGTGTTAGAGCAGGCGGAAAGTCCTCACTACTGTACGTGTAACACTATTGCAAGAAAATCAGCTATATAAGATTCGATAAAATGGTTATCAGTATCAAAATCACTTCACGGAGAAATTATAGTAATAAGCTAATCACAAATATATATAAAACTGTTGGTGTTAAAATACAAAATCAGAGCAAAACCCTTGTAATACAGGTTAAAAAGAAAATCCTTTCGATAAATAACACATTTTAAGTAATTCAATAAAATGCTCTACAAGTTTGAAGGATTTTATTTTACATGAAATCGAAAGTAGTCAATATGTCTCCATCCATTAGACTTTAACATATGTTCAGATCTCCCCAATTTTGGATATTCAGCAAAATATTATTTGATTACAATGTGTTTTTAAAAAAATAATTACGAAACCTCTTTATTTTTACTTGTTGTTTATTATTTTTTTAACATAAACCAAGACGTTTCCGATTAAATCAAGCTTACTTTATAAATATGTTCTTATAATTAAATTATAGGTTTTATGGGTGTGTTAAAAACTTATAACATCCTTGGTCATAAAGTTTTGATTAGATTATACGTTAAGGTAGTATCAATTCAGGAGTCAAACAGTAAGTTACTGGAGGTGTAAACTATTGGTGCGTAGTCAGTCTTCTAATAATTGATAATAATAGTCCAAAACACTATAACAAAAGTAAGACAACGATAGTAATAACCCAAAAAACTTGTCTAATATAAGTCTATACCTCAAACTTTATTATTTATTTAGTTATATTGAACAGAATGCAGTTTTGGATCCTAGATTGCAGATTGCGGTTGTCAAAGGAGACTGGCTGAAGCATAACCCAATTATGTTCAGGCTAATTGCCATCTGGACAATCTCTGATTCTATGGGTAATTGGGTTTAATAACTAAACATCTATTGATAATCCCCAACCGATTGATCTAAACATCATGAACCCCTCAGATTAACGTAACCACCTGACTAGAGTATAGCTTAACAATTTATTACATATACCAATGTGTACTATATTAAAACATAAAACTTAACGAGATTTATTTTAAGGGCATTGTTTTTACAGCCAGTTATTGGCAAATATAAAACAAAATTTGTGTTTTTTCTCCCTAGCTATGCGCAGTATTTTGATAGTATATATCCCAGAATAACTTCATCCGACTAACGCTAATCGTATTAGACATTTGATCAATGCAATATAATATAAAGAAACGTCCACTATGGATAGCCCTAAGTTTATAACATGATACATATTTTCTGTGCACATACCAACTACTGTACAGTTATTGTATGTTAGATAAGTATTTTATGTATAAGAAAACTTCACTCATCAGTCCACATGAGCCTCAGGTGGTTTGGAACGATTGAAGTACCGTTATTGACCTCGATTGGGAATTCGAACCTTGAATAGGAAACCTCTGAATCACCACCACCAGCTGTATGTAGGTCTCATACTTACCTCAACATACAATCATAATTAAAAATAATTGATATTCCAACTTGGAGGCTGATGCCTAGTTTCAATACTCTAACACTCAATGTAACCTCCTTTACACAAATATAAAAGCTGTATTGAAAGTTCAACGTAAAGTTTTATTTTCTTAAAATTTTCCCAATAATACCTGTTAGTACTATATTTTATTGTTATCATCAGAAAATTAGCGTGGGATATTTTAAAAACAATTAGTTTAACAAAAATTACTAAGGAACTATACCATTTACAAACTAAAATAATATAAGTGTATGTCAATGTATGTTAAAATTGCTTTTAATATTTTATTGTTTCATGACACTAAATAGAGTTTAATTTACTTTTCGTGCTAGTTTTATCCTTATTGCGAGTATAAATTATCAATTAACTAATCAGTTTAGAATTACTGGAAAAAGGAACGATTTGGTTTTAGAACCAATTTGTAGAAGGAAACTATAACCGATCTCAATACAATGAAGATAATGTTGTAGTTCTTAACATTCGCTGTGTTATTACTCTTAGAAATGAATGTCTATAAGATATTCTATTACAGTAATACAATAAAGGTACGCTTTAAAACAAAAATAAACAAATTATATCATGTCAACACAACGCCCACGACAACGATGGGTCAGATTTATAGACCAGCTCCAAAGCTCGTTATTTAGTATTGTTAGGTGGACCCTCACCTCTGGTCAGGACATCCACTGTCCTTACTGAAGGAAACTGCATTGTACTATCTATTAGAGGAGATCATGACATGCAGCAATCATTCTTTTAGATCAGTTTTCGAAATTATGTTACAAGACGTTTTATTTTCCCTATAGTATTTTCATTGCTTTTTGTCATAGTATAAGAACTGTGGTCTAACATGAAACTGGGTGAATTCTCTTGTTTATTTTAAAAATTTGTATATCATATAATTTAAAATTTTTTTGCTACCAAATGATCCTTTATTGCATTTTCAGTTCAGATTACTTAAATTATATTGATATTTGCCGTATAAGGTTGCCTTTCTGAGGAGAGGGAACTGTGATACATCGTCACTGTTATTGAACTGATAAATACCAGATATCTAATTTAATTGTTAAAGACTTATTCAAGAAACCATTGACACATTTTAAATTTATAAAAAAAATATGGATTCTTGAAAATGGATTGGGATAAATAACAGTACAAAGTATGTATTACCAAGAGTATCACACGGCCCATTACTGTTGTCTAAAGAGGAAAATTGAGAATTTTTATTGCATGCAACTATTTAGGAGAGAGAATTTTACATAACGTTACATAACTATAATTATTAATGCCACATATATAATTAATGTATTGGACATACATGACAATACACAAATAATAATTAATAAGTAAGAATTCTTCTTTTATATATTTTCCTTAAATAATTTTTTATGTAAAAAGTTCTTTCTTTTTGGTTTTTTTTTGCCTGTGACACTTTGTAAACCCTTTTATTGTAATGTTGTTATGGGACAACTGTCCAAACCCATTTAAGCTAAACTTTGTGGACCTCCCCCCATTTGAACCCACGACTCCTGTCATTGAAGTCAAGAGTGCTATTCATTAGGCTAGAAGGAAGTACAAATTAATCAATATTTGTATGACCTACTTAAGAGACTTCAATTAATTATAATCACACTTTGATTAATCTTTGCTGAATCCCAGCAATATTTATTTGTATCATTGTACCCTTTTCTTAAAATGTATTAGCTATGCAGTCTTGTTACTTTTTTTCCTTTCAAAAAATCATTTCAATTGTTGCTTCATTAAAGTATAACCTTTCTTAAAATAATTTTAGAAAATATAATTTCTTTAAGTGGACAAAATAGTATGTTGTGGTATAAAATGTAATTAAAAAGTAGTTTATTTGTTTGATTAGTAATTATTTCAATTTCTCGTGGTCATTGAATTGACCGTTTAAGTTTACAAGTACAAAGGTCTTGGAATGTAAAAAGACGACGATGTGAATTCACAGGTTTTGGAAAGCCTAAAATGAGATGTCAAACCAAAAAAACTCAACACAATCAACAGAGGTTCATTATGGTTGTTTGGTTTCGTGTATATTTTACAAACCAGATTGTTGGTTGCATGAGACGTGTCACTGTTGTACTACACAGT